>ML327327.1:0-59214 GCA_005239505.1 Nicotiana paniculata
GGGAACCGGCCGGGTAAGGGCTCAATTGGGCCTGGTTATTGGGGTAGTGTAGAAATAGGTTAGGCCTGGGTATTTCTTTGCCCAAGTCAGATTTTAGGCCTAATGTTGCCTATAATAATCTAATTAATTAGCTTTTAATTAAATCAAATACTTAATAGAAAAGTGTAGTGATTAATTCTAACTTAATTTGTCTATTTTTTAATTAATTTTAATATTCCTAATTAAATCCATAAAAATGATTAATTTTAGCAATTAGTTATCAAAACTACATCACCTCAAATAATCATTATTCGTTTGTTATTCAATTCAATTAATCACAAATAATGAGTTTATAGTTCCTCGATAATAATGGTGCACCAAATTATGCAATTTTAAATGATTTTAAAAAGACGAATTATGAATATGCAAATGCAAAACAATTCACAATTAATCACTAAAAATTCAACAAAATTTATAAGATTAATTTACTTATCTAATTTTGTAGGAGTATTTAATAGGTAAAAAATTACATGCTCACAGGTGACCCTCTTTGCTCGAAAACACGAAGAGTTTTCGGGCAAAGATAAAGTGAGCAGTTATGAAAAACTTTTACCTGTTCAAATACTCCAAGTGAGGCGTTTTTGAAAAGTTTGACCGAACCCTGCTTCAAGGTTGCCTACATATCCTTGGCTATAAAGGAATCAGGTCAGTATAGTTCTGGAAGTTTTGATAGCTGGGACTACCGAGAAGCTGTGATTTCACTGCTGTTGTTGCTGCTTACTTCTTGCTGAGCTCCTTATTACACCAAAATCAAAATGAAAAAGAATAAACAAAACCTATCAACTACGAGTTACAAGATTCCTATCTATGAGTCTTCTGAAGCTCGATCTTGAGTCTTGGCTGCTTCTTTAAACAGACTCCGATCTGAATCTTGATGCTTGTTAGTTGTAGGTGCTGGTTCAAACTCCTCCAGCTTTTCGGATCAAGAATGGACATGCATAGCTTGTGACTTCAATCTGTCTTGAGCAGTCCACACCTTTTCCGTTTCTGTACTTTGGGGTTCGACTCTTTCCTTTTCTTCTTTTCTTTTATTCTGAATTGAGACGTCTTCTTTGGTCGTCTCGAACCCATTGTCCTAAATTGTGATCTGCGCAAATCAAAACCAAACGGACGAAATTTTCTGCCCCAGTTTTTACCAGGAAAATTTCGCGAGTTATTGTAATAAAATCCATGCTACTTTATTATTGAAAGCAATGAAAAGCCGGGAGCAGTGCACCCAGAGTTATTGTAGACTAGGGAGTGGATACCCTATGTCTCAAAGAAAGATCAACTTGGGGTTGGAGACCCTATGTTGTAAAATAAAATTAACTAGGGTTTGTATACTCTGTGTTGGAAAAGAAATCAATTAGGGAATGTATACCCTTAATTGGAAAAGAAAAGCATCAGTTAGGGGATGTATACCCTTAACCGGAAAAGGAAAACATCAATTAGGGAACGTATACCCTTAATTGGAAAAGCAAAACATCAGTTAGGGAATGTATACCCTTAACTGGAAAAGCAAAACACCAGTTAGGGAATGTATACCCTTAAATGGAAAAGAAAAGCATCAGTTAGGGAATGTATACCCTTAACTGGAAAAGCAAAACATCAGTTAGGGAATGTATACCCTTAACTGGTAAAGTAAAACATCAATTAGGGAATGTATACCCTTAACTGGAAAAGCAAAACATTAGTTAGGAAATGTATACCCTTAACTGGAAAAGCAAAACATCAGTTAGGGAATGTATACCCTTAACTGGAAAATCAAAGCATCAATTAGGGAATGTATACCCTTAACTGGAAAAGAAAAGCATCAGTTAGGGAATGTATACCCTTAACTGGAAAAGCAAAACATCAGTTAAGGAATGTATACCCTTAACTGGAAAAGAAAAACATCAATTAGGGAATGTATACCCTTAATTGGAAAAGAAAAGCATCAGTTAGGGAATGTATACCCTTAACTGGAAAAGGAAGCATCAATAAGGGAATGTATACCCTCAATAAGGGAATGCATCAATAAGGGAATGTATACCATCAATAAGGGGGCTTCTACAGCTCGTACCTCCGACCAGGCAAAACCCAACATCAGCATCATACGAGCCGGGAACCAATTGTGCCTACCATTCCGGAGCAGAAGGGCATGACACGGAGGTGTGTTGGACCCTCAGAAGAGCTGTGAAAAACCTTATAGAACAAAAGAAAGTGGTGTTAAGATACGAAGAAGCTCCCAATGTGACGAACAATCCATTGCCGACTCACAATAATGGGCCCATCATCGGCATGATTTGCGAGGACCAGGATTTTGATCCAACTCTAAAGGCCATCATCACCATCACAGATATGGAAAGAAAGCCCAAGGTGGCAACCAAACTAGTCAAAGAAATGAAGAAGAGTAACCCCATCCTCCAGGTCACGGGGAAGGCTGAAGCCAAGACAAATATGGGACCCTCTAAAGACGTTGTTCTTTACGTCCCCAAGGCACCCAGGAGGGAACAAAGTGTGTTGAGTCCTCCCAGAAGGTTACAATTCAACAAAGAAATAATGAATGGCCCAAAAATGTACGTTCCAAAAGGGACATATGTGGCGCGTGGGCAAATAATTTCACCAAGGCTGAATGAGCCCGTGGTTATTAGCCGCGTGTCGCAGACTCTCATGAAGAATACTACTGTCGTCCCATGGAATTACAACAAGACAGTGGTGACGTACAAACAAAAAGAAATTACTGGGGAAACAAGTGAGATAAACTCATCAGAGAAATACCTCAACCTGGAAGAACTGAACAAAAGCAAGAGGAAACGCTTTCCGCCTAAAAGGCCGATCAGTGCCGCAGAGGTAGAAGAATTCTTCAAAAGTATGAAAACCTCTGAATACGTCATAATTGAGCAGCTCAGAAATTCCCCCACTCAGGTATCACTTCTATCCTTGCTGATAAGTTAAAATGAGCATCATAAAATTCTGATCAAAACACTTAACGAATCATATGTTCCGGCCGAGACCACGGTTGAGCAAATGGAAATAATGGCAGAACGATTTTTCGAAGTCAACCGGATCTCATTTAGCAAGAATAACCTGCCCCCAGAAGGGGCTTCCCACAACAAAGCTCTCCACCTAACTGTTAAATGTGAAGGTTACTATGTGAAAAGAGTTATGATGGACGGCAGATCTGGGGTTGATATTTTCCCTCTCTCGACCCTACAAAGAATGGAGATTGGGACTGAGAGAATTAGGCCCAACAATGTGTGCGTCCGTGCATTCGATGGTATCAAGAGAGACACGATCGGGGAGATTGATTTGGTCTTGACAATCGGCCCTGTAGACTTTGAAGTGACATTCCAAGTCATGGATATGGACCCTTCCTATAATTATCTCTTGGGAAGACCTTGGATCCATGCAGCAGGGGCAGTACCAGCTACCCTCCACCAGATGGTTAAGTTCGAGCATGAAGACCAGGAAATTGTGGTCCATGGAGAGGACGAGCAATTTATTTACAGGGGTCCATCAGTCCCATGCCTGGAAGCAAGAGAAGGCAGCGAGCACATAGTCTACCAGGCTTTCGAGATTGTGGTTGTGGACCAACATGAGGAAGGAACCCCGTGCCCTCAACCCTTCCTATCAAACACATAAATTATGGTCGCTAACGACATGATTAAACATGGGTACACACCTGGAAAAGGGCTCGGGGTGTCCTTGCAAGGCATTAAAGAACCTATCACCTTGCCTACCAGTAGAAATTTCTTCGGCATAGGGTTTCAAGATACTCCCGACGATGAACAATGGGCTGACCAACGTAAGAAAAATGGTTGGGTATTTCCTCAGCCGATCCCACACATCACCGCGTCATTTGTCAAGCCAAAATACGTGGAGCAAGAGGAAGAGGCTTTCACGACCGAAGAAATCGAAGAAATCTGCGGAGCAATGAGACAGATGTTGTATGAGGCTCATATGGTCCAACCAAGAGAAGGCTCCAGCATTGCTGAAGTGCAGTATATGGGGCCTGATGCCAAGTTGCAAAACTGGAAGGCTACTCCATTCCCCGTCAGGCGGGAATCCTAGTAGTTCAGCTTTTGCCACCTTTTTCTGCACTATGCGTTATTTCAGGGTGTAACTCAAGTGTTTTTAATTTCTTGCCTTTTGAATTCCGATGTAAACCCTCCTATGTTCAAATTCAATGAAATGAAATCAAAATTTCATCGTTTATTATTCTTTCTGATTTTTGTTTACTTTTCTTATTTTTTAGTCCTAATATGCGGCCTTAAAAAACATGACATGCTTGCGGACTTCATGCTCTGATCTTAATACACTATCTAACATCGAAATAATGAATCAATAACCAGAATATGACGAAGAAGAGGCTTTTAGGGAAATAAATCGAGAATTGGAACAATTCGAGAATAAGCCTAAGCCAAACTTAAACGAAACAGAACCCGTTAACTTGGGAAATGAAGAGGAGATTCGAGAAACCATGATAAGCGTCCACACGGATGAAAGGACTAGGGACGCCTTGATTCAACTCCTATTTGAATTCAAAGACATGTTTGCTTGGTCCTACGACAAACACCATCTGGCTGGAGTAATCCGAGTGGTCCAATACACCATCTGGCTGGCCAATGTGGTTCCGGTGCCTAAGAGGGACGGAAAGGTCCGAGTATGTGTCGACTACCGAGATCTGAATAAATCAAGTTCCAAAGATAAATTTCCATTGCCAAACATATATATCCTAGTTGACAATTGTGCCAAACATGAGATACAGTCTTTTGTCGATTGCTATGCCGGATATCACCAGGTGTTGATGGATGAAGAGGATGCAGAAAAGACAGCCTTCACTACACCCTGGGGAACATACTGTTACCGGGTCATGCCATTTGGCTTAAAGAACGCTGGGGAAACTTATATGAGGGCCATGAACGCCATATTCCACGACATGATGCATCAGGAGATTGAGGTGTACGTGGATGATGTGATCATTAAGTCTAGGACCCAAAGTGACCATGTGCAGCATTTGAGGAAATTCTTAGAACGCCTGCGCAAATATGATTTGAAATTAAACCCAGCCAAATTCGCTTTCGGAGTTCCATCTGGAAAATTACTGGGATTTATAGTTAGTTGACGGGGAATCAAGCTGGACCCGACAAAGATAAAATCTATTCGGGATCTCCCACCCCCAAGAACCAAGAAGGAGGTCATGAGTCTGCTGGGTAGGTTGAATTACATCAGCAGGTTCATCGCTCAGTTGACATCCACATGCGAGCCTATATTCAAGCTGTTGAAAAAAGAAGCAGCCATCAAATGGACAGACGAGTGCCAGGACGCTTTCGGCAAGATCAAAGAATATCTTTCAAATCCTCCAGTGTTAGTCCCACGAACTGGGGAGACCTTTGTTCCTATACCTGACAGTGCTAGAAAATTCCTTTGGGTGTGTTCTCGGGCAGCATGACGCAACCGGGAAGAAAGAGCAGGCCGTATATTACTTAAGCAAGAAGTTCACAAGCTACGAGGCCAAGTATTCTCAGTTAGAAAGGACTTGCTGCGCTCTAACTTGGGTTGCTCAGAAGCTCCGACATTATTTGTTGGCTTATACCACCTACCTCATCACGAGGCTAGATCCTTTGAAGTACATATTCAAAAAGCAAATGCCCACCGGGAGATTAGAAAAATGGAAAATCTTGCTCACAGAATTCGACATTGTCTATGTCACTCGCACAACAATGAAATCTAAAGCATTGGCCGATCATCTAGCTGAGAATCCGGTTGATGATGAATACCAACCTTTGAGTAATTATTTTCCGGATGAGGAAGTCAATTCCGTCGAAGTAACCTCGGAAGGCGCTGACACCTGGAAAATGTTCTTCAACGGAGCAGCCAATGCAAAAGGTATTGGGATAGGGGCAATCTTGATTTCACCCATAGGAAAACACTACCCTTCCACGGCCCGCCTCCGTTTCTTCTACACAAACAATACTGCTGAATATGAAGCTTGTATAATGGGAATGAATATGGCCATTGACATGGATGTAGAAGAGTTGTTGATCATGAGGGACTCCAATTTGATCATTAAGCAGGCTCAGAGAGAGTGGGAAACTCGAGATGTTAAGCTCCTTCCCTACAGACAACATGTGGAGGATCTTAGCAAGCGATTCAAAGTCGTCGAGTTCAGATATATTCCTCGGTTCCACAATGAGTTAGCCGATGCGCTGGCCACCCTAGCTGCAATGCTGCCATATCCGGGTAATATTCACATAGACCCATTGGAGATCCAAATCAAGGAAAAACATGGTTATTACAACACGGTCGAAGTAGAACCCGACGTCCAACCATGGTATCATAATATTAAAAGATTTCTGAAGACAAAAGAATATTCAGAGCAGGCTAACGGAGACCAGAAGAGAACCATCCGAAGGCTCGCCAACAGTTTCTTCCTAAGTGGGGAAGTACTGTATAAAAGGACTCCCGATATAAATCTATTAAGATGCGTAGATGCCAAAGAAGCCGAAAGGATTATGAGCGAGGTGCATTCAGGAGTATGCGGTCCCCACATGAATGGGTACGTCCTCGCAAAGAAAATATTGCAGGCTGGATATTATTGGATGACCATGGAGAAAGATTGTTTCGGTTTCGTCCGGAAGTGCCATAAGTGTCAAATACATGGCGACTTAATCCATGCACCACCATCAGAGCTGCATCCTATATCAGCACCCTGGCCGTTTGTTGCCTGGGGAATGGATGGCATCGGGCCAATCGAGCCAAAGGCCTCAAATGGGCACAGATTCGTCTTGGTTGCTATCGACTATTTGACAAAATGGGTCGAGGCAGTAACGTTCAAAGATGTCACTAAGAAAGCGGTGGTGGATTTTGTGCATTCTAATATCATCTGTCATTTTTGTATCCCAAAAACTATCATTACCGACAATGCAGCGAATCTGAACAGTAACTTGATGAGGGAGGTGTGTGAACAATTTCAAATCACACACCGCAAATCCACCCCTTACCGGACCAAAGCCAATGGTGCCGTTGAAGCAGCAAACAAAAACATCAAGAAATAGGAAAATGATTCAAACATCCAGGCAATGGCACGAGAAGTTGCCTTTCGCATTGTTGGGATATCGTATGACCGTACGCACGTCGGTTGGGGCTACTCCTTACCTATTGGTTTATGGAACTGAAGCCGTAATACCCGCAGAAGTTGAAATTCCTTCCCTTCGGACTATGGTCAAAGCAGAAGTTGAGGAGGATGAATGGGTCAAAACCCGACTGGAACAATTAACTCTGATTGATGAGAAAAGGATGGCCGCAGTGTGCCACGGGCAGTTGTACCAACAAAGAATGGCTCGCGCTTACAACAAGAAAGTGCGACCTAGGAACTTCAAAGTGGGGCAATTTGTCTTAAGACGAATCCTTCCGCACAACGAAGAGGCCAAAGGAAAATTTGCCCCGAATTGGAAAGGTCCGTACATCATAAAAATTGCTACCAAAAGGAGCGTTATACCTGGGAGACATCGAAGGAAATGACCCCGAAACGGTTGTCAATGCAGACGCAGTCAAAAGGTACTACGTTTGATCCTCAATATAATATTAAAAGTTCTCCTATTGAAATGACGAAGGCTTTCATTCTCGCTACGCAAACACCATTAACCCTTTTGCAAAACCTTTGAGCCGGTTACCTTCCGTTGATTACCCTCTTTGGAACCTGAAAGGGCTTTTGAAATAAAAAAAAAATGTTTCCCTGAACTACGTTCGACTTGATTCCGAATGGATACGTAGGTAGCCTCTCCCTGGGGTTCAGTCACACTAAAATAAAATTCCACATTTCCCCAAGAGTTTAAGGTGGGGCAGATGTTATAATATGTTTGGCGATAATTTCGCCAGAGAGGTTCCAAAGTTGTAATTCAATACAAATTATTTTTAATCAAAACCCTGTTCAAGTCCTTCCGACCAATTGGAAAACATGTTTAAAGTTGGAGGACACAGTGTCGAATCTGGTGCAAGCAAATGAGAGAAATAAAATGAGAGAGTCTTATCGGTGAAAACCCACGCGGGCACCATAAGGTGACGGTAAATTAAAAAAATGAGAGAGAGTTGCTAGCAAAAACTCGCAAAGAGCACTACAAGGCGACGATAAGCATAGAAATCAAAAATGAGAGAGTCTTGGTTAGTGAAAACTCGCAAAGAGCACTAGAAGGAGATGGTGAGAAGAGAAATGAGAGAGGTTAGTTGGTGAAAACCCGCAAAGGGCGTCACTGATCGAAAAGGATAATGGATCACTGACATGGACACAGTCCGGGGCAAGGTTTCTCAATCTCGAGGTGATAGTTGTGATGAATTTCTGAGAGTCAGACGAGTTACACGGATCAGGCATCCAGTCCAAAAGGCATGTCATGTTCATTAAAGTCCGCATGCACTCCAGATAAGTCCTTCCTTCCTTTCCCCGAAAGGGATATCTTTCGTTTGAACTCTTTATACATTCAGTCATTTATTGTTTCTCAATCCCTTTCGGTCTAACTCTATTCCTGAAATAAGATAAAGAAAGGATGGCAAAACTGATTTACAGGGTTCTCATTTGACGCGAGTCAACATACAAGGGGCACCAAGCCTCACTAGGGGCATCAAGTCGATCCCGACTGGCCACAATGGCCGACACACAACTCTTGAAAGGAGAAGATCCAAATCAAAATGCCTATGAAGGCAATTGGAGCGAAAGGTTAATTCCCACGTGGCTAACCCTCTCGGCAAAGTCGGAAAAGCCGAAGCGCTCCAGGTGCTTTAAATTAAAGACAGGGGAAAGACCAGAAATGGAAGGCCGATAAAGGTGAAGTAAAATTGGAAAGGTTAAGTCTCACGAGACTAACCGGTATGGCAGAATTTGAGGGGCCAAAAATTCCCCCCCGATACTCCGGAAATCCAAAAGAGAAGAAAATGAAAGGCCTACAAAGGCAGAATAAATTTGAAATGTTGGATCCTACATGACCGTTCACCACGACGAAATGTGGAAAGCTAGGGTCCCCGGGCTTAGAAATAAAACCCAATCCCCAGCAAGCAAGAAAACAATTGAGATTTTCGTCAAAGAGGCTGAGATCAAGCAGTTGAAAAGCAAGGCCGCAAAACCAACCACCGTTTCAAACTAACAAATTGTTCTTTGTTTGAAAATAGGAAACAGGTGCAAAAGCAACCATGCAAAAAGCAGGTGCAATCACAAGGAATTGCGCAAGAGATAGAAGGATCTCTGCAGCATTGACTCCAAAGAAAGGGATGTTTCCTACAAAAAATCTTTTCCCGCATGCCCAAAAAATAAAAAGAAAGATAAAAGAAAAAAAAAGAGACAAGAATTGAAGTTGAAAATGAATCAAAGTAGTATGGGGCCTCCAATCCCCAACTACACCTTTTCCCGACATGGGTGTACACGCTCCCTAGTCGATGCCAATTAAGGGTATACATTCCCTAATTGATGATTTCTTTTCCAATTAAGGGTATACATTCCTTAATTGATGTTTTGCTTTTCCATTTAAGGGTATACATTCCCTAACTGATGTTTTCCTTTTCCAGTTAAGGGTATACATTCCCTAACTGATGTTTTGCTTTTCCAATTAAGGGTATACTATCCCTAATTGGTGCTTCTTTTTCCAATTAAGGGTACACATTCCCTTATTGATGCTTCCTTTTCCATTTAAGGGTATACATTCCCTAACTTATGCTTTTCTTTTCCAATTAAGGGTATACATTCCCTAATTGATGTTTTGCTTTTCCAGTTAAGGGTATACATTCCCTAACTGATGTTTTGCTTTTCCAGTTAAGGGTATAAATTCCCTAACTGATGCTTTTCTTTTCCAGTTAAGGGTATACATTCCCTAATTGATGTTTTGCTTTTCCAGTTAAGGGTATACATTTCCTAACTGATGTTTTGCTTTTCCAGTTAAGGGTATAAATTCCCTAATTGATGTTTTACTTTTCCAGTTAAGGGTATACATTCCGTAACTGATGTTTTGCTTTTCCAGTTAAGGGTATACATTCCCTAACTGATGCTTTTCTTTTCCATTTAAGGGTGTACATTCCCTAGTTGATGTTTTGCTTTTCCAGTTAAGGGTATACATTCCCTAACTGATGCTTTTCTTTTCCAATTAAGGGTATATATTCCCTAATTGATTTCTTTTCCAACACAGAGTATACAACCCCTAGTTAATTTTATTTTTACAACATAGGGTCTCCAACCCCTAGTTTATCTTTCTTTGAGAAATAGGGTATCCACTGCCTAGTCTACAATAACTCCGGGTGCACTGCTCCCGGCTTTTCATCGCTTTCAATAATAAAGTAGCATGGATTTTATTACAATAACTCGCGAAATTTTCCTGGTAAAAACTGGGGCAGAAAATTTCATCCGTTTGGTTTTGATTTTGCGCAGATCACAATTTAGGACAATGGGTTCGAGACGACCAAAAGAAGACGTCTCAATTCAGAATAAAAAAAAAGAAGAAAAGGAAAGAGTCGAACCACAAAGTACAGAAGCGGAAAAGATGTGGACTGCTCGAGACAGATTGAAGTCACAAGCTATGCATGTCCATTCTTGATTCGAAAAGCTGAAGAAGTTTGAACCAGCACCTACAACTAACAAGCATCAAGATTCAGACCGGAGTCTGTTTAAAGAAGCAGCCAAGACTCAAGATCAACCTTCAGAAGACTCATAGATAGGAATCTTGTAACTCGTAGTTGATAGGTTTAGTTTAGTCTTTTTCATTTGTGTTTTGGTGTAATAAGGAGCTCATCAAGCAGTAAGCAACAACAACAGCAGTGAAATCACAGCTTCCCGGTAGTCCCAGCTATCAAAACTTCCAGAACTATACTGACCTGATTCCTTTATAGCCAAGGATATGTAGGCAACCTTGAAGCAGGGTTCGGTCAAAATTTTCAAAAACACTTCACTTGGAGTATTTGAAAAGGTAAAAGTTATTCATAACTGCTCACTTTATCTTTGCCCGAAAACTCTTCGTGTTTTCGAGCAAAGAGGGTCACCTGTGAGCATGTAATTTTTCACCTACTAAATACCCCTACAAAATTAGATAAGTAAATTAATCTTATAAATTTTGTTGAATTTTTAGTGATTAATTGTGAATTGTTTTGCATTTGCATATTCATAATTCGTCTTTTTAAAATCATTTAAAATTGCATAATTCGGTGCACCATTATTATCGAGGAATTATAAACTCATTATTTGTGATTAATTGAATTGAATAACAAACAAATAATGATTATTTGAGGTGATGTAGTTTTGATAACTAATTGCTAAAATTAATCATTTTTATGGATTTAATTAGGAATATTAAAATTAATTAATAAATAGACAAATTAAGTTAGAATTAATCACTACACTTTTTTATTAAGTATTTGATTTAATTAAAACCTAATTAATTAGATTAGTATAAGCAACATTAGGCCTAAAATAGGACTTGGGCAAAGAAATACCCAGGCCTAACCTATCTCTACACTACCCCAATAACCAGGCCCAATTGAGCCCTTACCCGGCCGGTTNCAATCCATCCCAACAGTTGATTAAAATAAATCAAACGGTTGGGAACCTACCACAAACCCCACTATAAAACTGTCCAAACACTCACCCCCCCATTCGTTTAGAAGGCTCACACCCCATCGCCTCCATCTCTCTCTTCTGTCTAACCCAAAACCTAGCCTCCCTAGGATTCCGCCGCTCGGATGTCGCCTACCGGTGGCGGACGACCTCTAAACCACCCCAAACTTTCACCTACAACCCTCTCCTCACCCTAACCCCCTCCCACTATCAGTTTCCCCAAAAACCCAACCAAGATCTTCGAAATTTAGATCTAGAATACTGAAAAACCTCGAGGTCCATATCCGGCCAATTCAAAGATGTCTAATGGCTCTCACCTACATGTACCGATATCTCTCATTGAGGGCTATTGATTTATGTGGGTTTGAGTCATTTTCAAACCCTCCGGAGTCCAGCCAAGGTCCGGTGACCTCCTATTATTCCGGACAAAACCTTTAAACGGGTATTCTTCTTCCTTCCTTACTATTTTACGTGTTATTAAAATCGAAATTTCATGTTAATCACTGTTTTTAGATTGTTTCAGTTTAGTTAGCTTCTTTTCTTTTTTCTTTTTCTTCGCTTGTTGCTATTTTTTTTAGCTATTGTGCTCCAGTCCCTGATTGATTATATGACTAAGAGAACCATGAAACTTGAAACCATGTATTGTAGTTCTATGTTGCCTCTTTCTTTTCTATAATCTGCCTTTAATTGTTTGATACCATTAGGTGTAGATTCTGTATCCTCTTCATTACTTCATGATTATTTGCTATTAAATGTTGTGACAAGCCGTTTTGATTGATGATTAGCAATTAGGGTTCGTTAAATGAAAATCTAGGGTTGTCATTTAGATAACTGTCTTCTTTGATGCATGCTGCCAATATGGGATACTTGTTCTTATTTGATTGTCTGTATTAAAATCAGGAGCATATGGTATTACTAATTCATGGTTGTTTCTCTAAGTATGTTTGCCTCGTGATTAATTGTCTCATGGATAATTGATTATTCTTGAAATTGAGTTCAGTTGTTTAACTACTTAATTAATTAAGAGGTTAGTTAACCCTAAACCAGTGTTTGGTCATGGGTTAATTTGGTTTAATCCTGACTTCAAGATTCAACTTAACTAATGACAATGTTTTCAAAGGATACTTGTTTAATAGAATCAACTTAGGTTATTAACATCTTTAATAATCAGTTAAGTCCTAAGTACTAATTAAGATAATTAACTAGGTCAACTTGATTAACACAAGTCAACTAACCTAAGCTTAAAGAATCAAGATTAGTCTTAATTAAGCTAAGTAAACTAGCATCAAGATAATAATACTTATCAGTCCTAGTTAATTAAGGAACCTGACTAGGGTTAGGTAACTAGAGTTAAATAATAACCCAAGTGAGTACCCCTGACTACCCAATGGTAAATTCATGGACTCCAAGGGGTACATTAGGTAACTCAGTTTAGGAAATCAGTTTTTTAAGGGTATAAGGGTATTTTCTAAAGAGGGAGGTTCTAGAGTAGGGGCAGTTGTCCCAAAGATAAGGTTGACAGCTTCCCTATGCACTATTTTGTACTATTTTCAGCACTTGAATAAGGAATATGCCAAAGCATATCCCATCCTTGAGCTCCCTATAAACAGACTTTCTTTTTACATATTCTGGACTTTTTTTTGAACCTTTTAGGGGCCTGCTGAAAATCTGGATACAGAGATTTCACACACACACACACACACACACACAGTAGAAATCATGTACTAAAAGAACACTCGATTAGGTATAGAAATATCTGAAAAAATCTGGTTTTCCTCAGTCTTGGTATTCTTGAACTTGGGTGGTAGCTGACTGGTTTTTCTGGGTTTTAAAAGTTTATCCGGTTGAAACCTGTTTTTCTTGTTGGTCTTGCTTCAATTTTTGGTTTTTTGAAGCTCTAATTTTCTGGGTTTTTTGTACTGCTGGTCTTGTTGCCTGTTAGTTGCTGTGTTGATCCCCAATTTTTAGCATCTGACCTTTATTTGGTCAAATTTCCTGCTGTTTTACTCTTAGAGAAGGTATGTATCTATTCATCTGTTCTCAATGAAAAATTGATTTGAAATTTTTATCTTCTGTCCACTATAAGCTGGTTGTTTTTGATATCTGAAGCTTTTCTTCTGTTCAATATAATGTGACAATGTGGGTGTGATAATGAGTTTGTGAGTGTGATAAATGTAGTCCTTCTGTTAGTATTTCTTTGCTGGAATATTTTGTTTATTTCAGATTAGAGGTATATAAATGTAGTTGATAATCGTAGTTCCACTTCCTAAAAAAGCTGCACTATGGTGTAGAATCTGACTGTCTATGGTCAGGATCTCTCTATAAATGTGCAGAAAATATGCTTTCAATTGAGTCTCTTTGGTCAATAAAGAGATTCAACAAGCAAGTCTCTAGGTAGGTTAGTATTAGCACTAGGGTAGATGAGTTTGACCTTCCAATGGTCAAATTCACTACACAATAGTGCATAAACAGTAGCATGTACCTGAAGTTACCTCTGCTAGGGCATAAAATAAGTAGTCAAAAGGCCTCCTAGAGTAAGGAATATGAATCTCTTAAAATGATCAGATTCTGTCTCTATAAAAGATTAAAAAGTCAAAATTATAGTTTAATTGTCAAGAGGAACAAAAGTTGAGATATATGGAGCTGAATTTGACCCTTTTTATGGACAGATTTAGTCCAGAAAAGGTCTGAATATGCTTTGTTCTTCTAAGAGCGTCATTAAGGATTGAATCTAACCTCCTTCATGATTAGATTCATCTTTTGACAATACTCAAAGGTATATCCTCAACACTGTCCAAATAGTAAAGTGTTGGACTTCTAATCTTAGATTAATGATAAAAGGTGCTCTTATTTGTGTTGCTTGTTCATTGAAGAAACTTAGTAAGCAGGTCTCCATATGGATTTAGACTTAGGTTAATGTTGGCATTATGGGATTAAAATATGACACATTCATGGTCAGGTTTACACCAAGAGAATGCATAAACAATTCTGTTTTGTTAGTGTAGCTTAGCATAGCATTATCATGTTCAAACTTGACCTGTTTTCATGGTCCTGTTTGGTCTGGTTGGTGCTCAACACTTAATTAGTTTGTGTGTTCTATAAATTACAAAAGAGGGCTGCAAATGTACAGTACGAAGAATCCAGATGTGGAACAGCTATTTAGGATTTTCATTTTTTGTTTTTCTTTGATATTCATTAAAAATGTATTTTACAGAAGCTGTATTTTCGCTTCAGAAAAACTGTAATTCGTTCATTTATGCACTTTGGAATCTTGTAATTTAAGGGACTGGACTGTATATTCATTTTGTAGCCTTCCAACTGATAGTGTTCAAACTAAATTTTGAGGCGATTTTCCTGGAACTTTGAATCTGTTTTGCTCTAAAAAGTAGTTCAAGGATAAACATATGTGTTTAATCAAAGAAAGGAGTTGGTATTCAAATCAGTCCACATGAAACCTTTCGTAAACATTTATTGGATTTTTAGAAGTGGTTATTTCAAAATTCAATTGTTCCAATATAAGTGGATTTAGTAGATTTTTTTTGGTTCATGTCGTATCCTGTTAAATTTTCTGAAATCTATGTATGAACAATTTTGAACCTTGAAGCATGTGATTAGGCTATCTAAAAATTGACAAGAACTGTTATGTTGAATTAGTAAAATCTGTTTGTGCTATATTGTAAAGTTTTTTCATAAAAAAAATATAGATAGATCTAGCTTATCAATTCAAAGCCAAAAAACAGTAAATAAGATGTTTGTATGTTTATAAGCGTGCGTATGAATGAATATGTATTTTGATTACCATGTTTTTCCTTTATTCATCAAACTGAAAGGTGAAGATCCTTAAGACTTAGCTGGATTTCCTAAACTAGTGACCTCCCTATAAATTAGTCATAATTAGGATTGACCAAAGAGTTAAACGATAAACCGGGCTAAGATATGGCCATAGCCCAAGAATCTTGTCCTTTAGGCTAGAAAATTTGATCTAGACAGAAAAAATACCTCTTCTAGTTCGAGATTCAATAGGAATTACCAAAATTACCATAATCTACACTCGGGAGTGGCAACTCATGCCCCCGACCCTTAACTCTAAACAACTAATAAAAAAAACGCACATAGCAACCACGGGTGCATTTCATGTGACGTTGTTGCCATGTGCTCAAAAACAACAAGTGCACGCCATCGTGAGTTGCTTAAGATAAATCCATGAACGTCCTAATTGGTCTTAAAACTAAAACTCTCTTTCAAAAAATAGAAGACATAGAGAATGATCAAACATCGCCTCAAATAGGCACTATACAACCGTCATGATCATAGTCTTGACTACGTAATCTACCTCGGGTGCGACAAATCATGTCCCCGTCTTCAACTTCAAATTATAATAAAAATCACATGTTGTAATTGCGGGTGCATTTCATGTGGCGCAGTTATAATGTGTCCAAAAACAAACAAGTGCACGCCATCGTGACTTGTTTCAAGATAAATCCATAAATATTAAAAGAGGCTATAAAGTGAAAAAGGCTCAAAATCTCAATAGGTTTAAAATATGTAAATAATTAGATAATTGGGCCAAATATTAATAGTTAAGTGACAGTGCTAGAACCACGGAACTTGGGAATGCCTAACACCTTCTCCCGGGTTAACAGAATTCCTTACTCGAATTTCTGGTTGCAGACAACTTAAAACAGAGTCTAAATTTCCTCAGTTTGGGATTTCAATAAACGGTGCCCCGGAACATCGTCAAAAATCCGGGTGGCGACTCTGAAAATAATAATAAATCCCAAATTCGAATAATGTCACTTAAAGTGGAAAAACTCCCTTATTACCCCTTCATTAATCCGGGGGTAGTGAAAAAGGAGGTGTGACAATACCGACTGGGAAGCAACTAATAATAATTTTTAGGAAGGTAGGAGAGAGAAGAGCAAGGCTGCGATGGTCGTTCAACTACCTTACTAACTCCAACAGATTCACGACAGATGAACACAACACTCACTAGCACGTCCAGAAAATCCCTGGATCTGCACACAAGGTGCATGGAGTAATGTGAGTAGTCCAACTCAATAAATAATAAAAGTAAATAAACACTGAGCAACAGTGACGAGCATTCAAACATATACAGTTCATATCATGATATCTCAGTAGAATACAACACCCTTTTAAATCAGCATATGAATCATATCATCTCGTTTAAAAATCCATTTAAACATCTTTCAGCAGTTTTCAAACAAAGTGATGAAGTAGCAAGTAAAATGATAGAAACATAGTCGGCCCTTTGGGAAAAAACTCACTCGTATACGGCCCTTCGGGCAACATAAATCATAAACATCCCCTCGGGAAATCATAAAGCATAAACATCCCCTCGGGAAATCATCACTGTCACTCATATACAGCCCCTCAGGCATACCTCATAATCACTTGTAAACAGCCCCTCGGGCACAACAGGAATCAAGAACAGCCCCTCGGGCAAAACATCATATCTTCACTCAGGGTACCCCGTGCTCACTGGGGGTATACAGACTCCGGAGGGACTCCTACAACCCAAGCGCTATAACAAGATATCTCGTGGCATAATCAATTAGGCCCTCGGCCTCTCATATATCATATATCTATAACAATATCAAGCCACCTCGTGGCATAAATCAATCAGCCCTCGACTTCACATAATCATGAATCGGTAACAACATGCTGCGACACGCAGCCTAATCCCATAATATCCTCACAAAACAGGCCCTCGGTCTCACTCAGTCACAAAACCTCTCAACCCACTCGGACTATCAGTAAAAACAAGGTGCTCAACCCAAAATAATATTTTATATACATCAAAACAGAGTGATAAAGACTGGGTTATAAAATCAGTAAACATAGCATGACTGAGTATAGGCTTTTAAATCAAAACAGTGAGAGGATAATAAGAAAAAGGCCTCCTAAGGGTCCAAACAGCTTTGGCACGAGGGCCAAATATGGCATTCAGCACAATTTATATAACATTATTTCTAAAACACATAAGCATCAAATAATTTCAATCAGATACGCAACTTTATAGTTGCTACGGAACGGACCAAGTCACAATCCCCAACGGTGCACGCCCACACGCCTATCACCTAGCTTGTGTGTCACCTCAAAATAGTAAAACAATGTGAATTCCGGTGTTTCATACCCTCAGGACTAGATTTCCAATCATTACTTACCTCAAACCGGTCAAATCTCTACTCTGCGATGCTCTTGCCCATCGACTCAGCCTCCAATCGCTCTGAATCTATTCACAACCATAACAATACCATCAATATATGCTAATAGAATGAATTCCGCAAGAAAATCTATCAAATTAGGCACAAATCCCGAAATCCTCTCAAACTCGGCCGCCCCGGGCCCACGTCTCGGAATTCGACAAAAATCACAAAACTGGAAAGGTCTTTCACCCACGAGTCTATACATACCAAATTCATCAAAATCCAACCTCAAATGGTCCCTCAAATCCTCAATTTAAACTCTCCAATTTTCAAGCCCTAAATTCCCAAATTTCTAGCTCGACTTCTCAATTAAATGATGAATAAAACCATAGATCCATGAAATTTAAACCATTATAGGTTAGAATCACTTACCTTACCCCGAACTTGCTCCTTCAAATCCATCGAAAAATTGCCTCTCTCCCGAGTTCCTCAAGCCCAAAATCGCAAAATGAAGAACAAACCCCAAGCTGGGGTTTTCCGCCCAGCAAAAACTGCACTTGCGGCCATATTCCCGCTTCTGCGTCACCGCACCTGCGGGATTTCCATCGCAGGTGCGAAACCCACTTAGTGTACCATTTCCTCATATGCGGTCAGCCCATCACACCTGCGGTGCACACATGCGACTCATCTTCTGCTTCTGTGGAGAAGACCAAACTTCACAGCGTCCGCATCTGCAGCTCCAAATTCACACATGCGGCCTAGCACCTGCGACTCCCCTTCCGCAGCTGCGAAAACACTAGCAGAAATCACACCAGCATCCCTCAACACCAAAAACCCATCCATCGCTCATCCGAAACATACTCGAGGCCCTCGGGACCTCAACCAATAATACCAACAAGTCACATATCACCATTCAAACTTAGTCGAACCTTCGGAGTACTCAAAACAACATCAAAACGCCGAATCACCCTCAGACTCAAGCCTAAGAACTCCTAAATTTCCGAATTCTGCAAACGATGCCTAAACCTACCAAAACCTCATCCGAATGACTTGAAATTTTGCACACACATCACAATTGACACCGTGGACCCATTCTAACTTCCGGAATTCTATTCCGACCCCGATATCAAAATTTCCACTACCGACCGAGAAATGCCAAATTTCGAATTTCGCCAATTCAATCCTAATTCTACCACGAACCTCCAAATAACATTTCAGACGCGCTCTCAAGTCCAAAATCACCTAACGGAGCTAATCAAATCATAAAAATCTAAATCCGAAATCGAATACTCAAAAGTCGAACTTGGTCAAACCTTTCAAATTTAAAGCTTCCAGCTGAGAATCATCCTTCCATATTTATTCCGATTAACCTGAAAACCAAAATTAATGATTCACATAAGTCATAATACATCATACGGGGCTAGTCATGCCCGAGAACTGGTGAGGGAAGTGCAAATGCTCAAAACATTTGGTTGGGTCGTTACATATATATATAGGTGTAATAATAAATTTAAATAGCTACATCTATAGTCAGTTTAGTTCGGGTTTTTTTGGTTATTTTTTTATTAAAATCTAAACCAAACCAAATTTGATCGGTTGTTAAAATTCAAAACCAAAACGAAACCAAACCTAAAAAGTATAAATATTTTTGGTCGGTTTGGTTCGATTTTTCGGGTAATTATGAACACACCTACGCCCATCTATTCCTCCTAAGAGGTCAAGCGGTTGTTGCAAATATAATTCAATTTACAAGACCGGAGCCGAATCCCACAGGGAAATAACATACTAATTACAACCAATAATTTTGCACGAATTCAAATAATCAACCTTCAAAAATATTATATAACTATTTGAAAGTTTACTAACTAAGATCAAAGTAATTAAAAATGCAGTCATTTATAACTAACAAAGATAATGTTGTAGATAAGATTTGGAAAAGTCTAAGGTTATGATTCCCCTACTGTCGGAATCTTTCCCGCTACATTTTCTATGAATTTGTCCAAATATTCTCCACCAATCATGAGTACTTTGATTGTCTTAGCTCTCTAGCTGGCACTAATTTACTGCTCTACGATCGCACCGAGGCTTTGTTATCTCTAATCCTACCTTTAAACCCTCTGTATCGATTTCTCAACTATGTTAGGAGTGGTGTTTTGCAACAACTACCTAAATTTGTTCTCTCTCGAGAAATATACACACTAAATAGGCCCAGTTATTTGTGAGCTCTTCAATTAACAACAATGAAAGTATAGTTGAACAAGTAGAGAAAAATCAAAGGAAAATCTATATTAAACGCAGTAGAAAATTATCCTCCAATAGGTTCCATCAAACCTTAGATAAGAGAGTTTAGCTACTCATAAATACAACAACAATTAACATAATGTTCAAAGACATTAAACTACAAAGTAAAGAGATAAAGGAAGGGAAAACTCGTTTGACTCTTGCTCCACAGTGCTTTGCAACCTTTTTCTCCTCCAAAATCATGTCCAACCCTAGAATAACTCGTTTGGGGAGTATTTATGTCAACACCCCGCTCCAAATCCACGTTGCGATCTTTTAACCCCGCGACTTTTAATTATCGTGCTATAAACCTCGCAAAGCCTACTCTGTAGTGCAGTCAACCTGGATATAGACCCCACAAAGCCTTGTCTATAGCGCGATCGACCTGCCTATAGACCTCGCGAAGGCTGGTCTATAGCATGGTCAACCTAGATATAGACCTCGCGAAGCCTAATCTATAGCGAGGTCAACCTGTCTATAGACCTTGCGAAGCCTGGTGTATAGTGCGGGCAACCTGGCTATAGACCTCGCGAATTCTGGTCTGTAGCACGGTTTGGGTACTTGATACTTTTGGCTCTTTTCTTGCGTTTTTGTCCTCTTTTTGTGCAACTTTCATTTGATGATTTATTCTGATGTTCCTACACATAAAAAACACAATTTAGCGCACTTGTCGCACAATAATTCACTAAACCAACAAAATATAGGGCAAGTAATGTGTTAAAAGTATAGCATTTTGGCCTAACATCACCACCCAACACTTAAACGTTGCTCGTCCTCGAGTCAACCACCAATTCCTAGAGAAATTTTATTCTCTTTTAGCACATTTGAAGCACACCATACCTATGAATATGGTTGATAGAAATAATTAAACTTTAGCATATGCCTTCAAACTTCCCCTTACTTTATGCCATACTTCAAATCTTTATTCAACAAAAAGACAACATATTATAACAATCCTAACCTCACAAACCGACTCAATATTACAATGTATTCATGGCTTGAACACTTACATCATAGACAAATCTAATAATGTCACCTATCCCTTACGAAATCATGTACCCTCACAACAAGAACAAGAGAGTAAGTTGAATCGACACATTTGAATCAAATACTCAAATATATTTTAAGGATTCTCATATATCAAAGAAATACCTCACTCTCACAAAGAAGTCACATGTAGGCACAAAGTACCATAGGATTTCCCATTATGTAGACCTCTACTAATATAGGCTTGTTCGGTCTAAAATCACTTAGGACCTTTTATGGTTGTAATGTTGTCTTAAGGACGGGTAGGATAAATTTAGTAATAGTGACTAACCTTCCTAAACACTTTAACACATCATAGAATTAACTTTAAGTGCATTTTTTTCTTCAACCCAACTGTATTTTCACAAACAAAATCATCCTCAAAGTATTTTCACTTTCTTTAAGCACTACTTTAATTCATACCCACTAGCAAGAACAAGATTACTATTTTTTTTAAGTTTCTTCTAGTGGTGTATTAATTTACAAAATAAGTGCACCATTATTTCTTTCATTGGTTCCACTCTAAATCCATCCCACACTTAGTCCTTACTTCTTCTAATGCTCACTTCACAATTAAAGTGCTTTACGAGGTACAAGGATCAAAATAATGACAATTAAGAACAAATGTGTATAGGCTTGTAATGTGGTTGTCAAATAAAAGTCTATAGGCTCAAAAGGCTTTCCTAGGGATAAATTTTATTTGTGGTAGGCATTAAGTTCAAAGAGATCAAATAAAGCCTAAAACCATTTTTCAAACTTAGAAAAACCTAAAATTTTGCTTCAACTCACATGTCGGGCAAGTTCCAGACTCTAATGCAATGACACGAACTATATAGTTTCTCACCACACATGGAACATGATTCACCAAGGACGGTTTTATTCCTATTCTCAAACAATTGCAAGTATTCACAGAGCCAAAAAATATTAAGCATCCAACACAAAGTGACACAAGCCAAGAAAACAAGATATAGGCGTCAATAAACATGTTATTACTCAACAATGCATCATAAAATTTTCAAACCATAGGGAAGGTACCGCACAAGCTAGATCCTAAATATTCTACTGTCAAACTAGTCAAAGGCGCCTAATAAATTCTCATTTTCCATTCTTTTATTCCCTAAGTCCTATTCTAAGACAAAACAAAAACTACTACCCAGTATAACTACATCCCATGGAAAAGAACCACGACACAAAGAAAAACCTCAAGGGATTATTACTATCTCAAATAATAAAAGACCTATATATATATATATATATATATATATATATATATATATATATATATACACACGTATATATATAAGAAAATTGCCTGAGAGATCTATCGTCGAGAAAAGTTCAGTAATTTTTTTATTATAATTTTTTTTAAATTTTTTTATAAGGGGAATTACAAAGCTAAAAAGTAAAATAAAAAAAATTAAACAAACAAACTAATTAATTTATCTAATATCTACAAATGACAGAGAATACCTCCCACCCCACACTTAGTTTATGAATTGTCCCCCAATGCATATATATGTTCCAAAAATAAACAAAAACAGTTAAGGGGTTAGGAAAAACTCCCTGATCAGTCATCGTCCTCGCTCTCATCTTCGAAGGCTCCATTTGCAGCTGTCCAATCATGTCCTCTGCTCCCTCATCTGCATCATCGTCATCCTCCTCGTTGGACTTCTATGGCTCGGCCTCGGAACACTTTGGCATGTTGATATCCTCATCCTCTGGGAGTCTTTGGCCAGCGCAAAGCCTAAAAATTTGTTGGGCATGAGCATTGAGTGGAAAACGCTCCTCCACAATGGCCCTTTCCACCGTCGTGGCCAGCCCTCCTCCAATCCTGAGCTGTAAATCTATCATCCCATATAAATGGGCCATAAAGCTGTCATCTCGAGCATTGGGCTTGGAACCTGTCATTGTGGCCATAACATTCTCCTCCTTAACCCAGATGCTTGTGATGTCCGTTAGTCTGACGGGTGGAGGAATGACTATATCAAAATCTTTCTCCTCCTCCACCTCTTCTTTTCTTAGGTACTGAGTCAACATTTTAGCAAAGGACAATCTATCAAGTCTCTTGCTTGTTCTCACCTGGGCCATCTGGTATCATAACAAGTGGCCCACATTCACTTTCTGGCCAGTCATAGGAAGTACAACACACATATTCTTTCATGGCTAATAAGAGTCTCATGGTTGCACGGTGGTAGTCGCGTGTTTATCAGTTTCAACCACACCTAAGCTTCCGACTTCATTTTTTTATTTGGAAATTTCCTATGACGTTGGGTTTTCTTGTCACGAACCCAAGCGGCCACAAAATTTACACCACAGAGAGTGTGTCGTAATGCCATATATGTTGGATGGATAATGAAGGAATCCAAGGGCTCCTAGGGAACATTCGGAGCTCCCAAGTAATTGCGTACAACTTGTTTTCTTGTCACGAACCCAAGCGGCCACAAAATTTACACCACAGAGAGTGTGTCGTAATGCCATATATGTTGGATGGATAATGAAGGAATCCAAGGGCTCCTAGGGAACATTCGGAGCTCCCAAGTAATTGCGTACAACTTGTTTTCTTGTCACGAACCCAAGCGGCCACAAAATTTACACCACAGAGAGTGTGTCGTAATGCCATATATGTTGGATGGATAATGAAGGAATCCAAGGGCTCCTAGGGAACATTCGGAGCTCCCAAGTAATTGTGTACAACTGATGCAAAAAAGTGAATTAACCTCCTCCGAATAGGCACTAGCTGCTCAGGATCTTTCGGATCATACCCAGCATAAAACTCATGGACAAGGTTTACATTGATATCCCCAGTGTTTCCAAACACGTATATTAGTCCAAGATCATGAATACCCTTCCAAATTGAGTGATACTTAGGTTTAAGGCAGCGCTCATGAACAACCGGCTCAAAGTGAATATGTTTCGCCCGACAAAGTTTATACCAGTCCTTGGCAGATGTGGGTATACTCTTAAGTCCAAATTCTCATTGTTCTATCGACTGTGGGCATGAGGCTGTTATAGCTACAACTGTGTGCAACCCCTCAAACTTGTTAAGGTAGCTTCCCCTCCTTTCTTCTTTTTCGGCGGAGGTGCGGAGGACGCCTTAGATTTGGTGGGAGCAGTGGATTTGACCTTGACTTTACCATTGTCCTTCTTAGAAAGCATATTCATACCTACAAATAGACATTAGTCTGTAGTGGAAGTATGAAATCACTTCAAAACATGGTATTGCGACCCCACACTTAAGAGTTTGTCACATGACCTTCCACAATTTGCGAGGCTACTCAGACTTCACCTCTTTATTTTAGCAAGAGAATCAAGCACTGACACAATGATGTTTACTACAAGTGCGACACATATGGCTACCGGTGAGCAACCCCACACTTAAAATTTCAAGTGGTGCAAGGATACATAACACTATTATTATAATCCCGGAGACTTGGCTCCAATGGGGACAAAGAATGCCTTTGAGGCATTTTGACAAACACTTAGCATGCACTCGTTCCGTGGAAGTATTTGTAGGAAAGAGGGATTGCCTCACCCTCCCAAATCGGCTTCTAAATTCCGTGCTACCACTTTTGTACACAACAACAATACCATTTCTATGGGGTTTATGGGGTTAGGACAACAAGCGCATTGTTACTATGAAGAACAACCCCAAAAGTTATCCAATTTCATTACTTTCCACAATTCAAAATTTGACAAAGAAAGGAGTTAGAAACCATACCTTAGATGCTTATGAGGGGAAATTTCTCTTCAATTGATGTTGCTAAGTGGTGGAGTGGGTATATTAGGCGGGCAGTGGATTTTGTGTGTGTGTTCAATGGAGTTTGTGTTCTTGTTTTGAGTGGGGATTTAGGGCTTGCAGTGTTTTGTTTTAATGAAGTTAGGTGTGTTTAGTGTTTTAAATCAGGGGGATTAAAAAGAAAGAAAAATTTACAACTTAGTTGACCTCGCAAAAAGACTATAATGTGAGGCATTCAAGGAGCTCAAGCACGCTACAGGTCGCGCCGCGCCAGCTCTGAAGTGAGGTCCATCCCTCTATATGCCTTGCGGTGCGAGATGTGTAGCGAGAGGACTACCTGACGACACGAGGTCTGTTGCTAGGTCAGTTGCTTTTCGTCTTTGTGGCACGAGCTTAACATCAAGGTTTGGAGCGTACTCATGTGATTTTCATTTCGTGTTGTACACGATTCTAAGCGCAACGACCTCCCAACGTGCTCCGTCAACTATTAGCACACCAAAACTTAATTAAACTTGTTAGTGCGTACAAACAAAAAAGAAAATTCTAGTTACACTAAAATAAACTACGAATTGGGTTGCCTCCCAACGAGCGCCCGATTTAACGTTGTGACATGACACGGGATGATCAAACTTAAGTTTCACTCAACACTTGAGGCTCCTTCAAATGAATCACCGATACAAATTTTTCTTCCTTCATGCCAAGGTAATGTTTCAACCTTTTCCCATTGACTATAAACTTGTTCGTTCCATCATTGGATTCAATTTCTGTAGCTCCACTTGAGAGTACTTGCACCACTCTAAATGGTCCTGACGATCCATATTTCAGATCACCCAGAAATAGTTTCAATCTTGAATTATACAACAACACGACATCTATGGGTTTCAAAATCATCTCTTGAATATGCTTATCATGCATGATCTTCATCCTTTCCTTGTACATCCTGGTGCTCTCAAATGCATGGTAACAAAACTCATCAAGTTTATGAAGCTCTGTGACTCTATTCGTACCAGCGACCTCCATGTCAAGATTTAATTGGCTTAATGCCCAAAAAGCTCTATGATCTAGCTCCACCGGTAAGTGACACGCCTTTCCAAATACTAATTCGTACGGTGACAAACCAATCGAAGTTTTGAATGAAGTACGGTTGGCCCATAGTGCATCATCCAATTTTCTTTACCAATCAGTCCGAGTAGCATTTACAGTTTTGGTCAAAACACTCTTGATTTCTCTATTTGACAACTCAAATTACCGACTTGTTTGTGGGTGATACGGAGTGGCAACCTTATGGCGTACACCATATTTTCCAACAATGTTGCGAAGGCTCGATTGCAGAAGTGAGTTCCTCCATCACTGATGATCGCTCTTGGAGTTCCAAATCAAGTGAATATATTTGTTTTTAGAAAACCAATAAGTCTATTTGCATCATTTGTTGGGAGTGCTACAGCTTCTACCCATTTCGAGACATAGTCCACTACTACGAGTATATACTTGTTGTTGTATGAGCTGACAAATGGTCCCATAAGGTCGATTCACCATACATCAAAAACTTCTACCTCTTGAATTCGGTTCGTGGGCATCTTATGTCGACGTGAAATATTTACCGTCTGTTAACACTCAACACAGTTATTTACCCAAAAGTGTGCATCTTTAAACAACATCGGCCAATAAAGGTCCGACTCCAGCACTTTAGCAGCTGTCCTCACTCCTCCAAAATGGCCTCCACAAGGCGAATCATGACATGCCTGCAAAATAGAAGCTTGGTCTATCTCGGGAATACATCTCCGGATCATGTTATCAGTACAAATTCTAAACAAATATAGTTCATCCCAGAAATACATGCAACAATCACGAAAGAAATTTTTCTTCTGCATAGAAAACAAGTCATAAGGAACAATACCGCTTGCTAGGTAGTTTTTAATGTCTGCCTACCATGGCGCTACCTCAAGGCTCGCGGCTAATAGTTGTTCATCTAGGAAAGTCTCCAAGTCTCTTCCAACTCAACCCTCTTTTCAGCTCCTTTAAGTCTGGACAAGTGATCAACAACTTGGTTTTTTGTTCCCTTTCGGTTACAGATTTCACAGCCAAACTCTTGCTGCAGTCGCAACCATAGAATCAAGAGTGACTTTGACTCCTTCTTATCAATTAGTTACCTGAGAGAATCATGGTCAGTATAAACAATTACGTTTGAGCCTATCAAGTAGGACCTGAATTTATCAAATGCGAACACCTCTACTAGCATCTCTTTTTCTGTTACTGTGTAATTTTGTTGAGCAGCATTTAATGTTCTACTTGCATAGTAGATTGGATGAATTATTTTATCTTATCTCTACCCAATTACTACTCCAACAACATAGTCACTTCCATCACACATCAGCTCAAATGGTTGCTCCCATTTGGGTGCAACTATGATAGGTGCAGACACCTCTTTTTCAATTCCTCACAAGGTAACCTGCAGTCATTAGAAAACACAAAAGGGTTTTCAAGAAATTGACACAAAGGGTCAGAAATCTTGAAAAAATCTTTTATGAAACGCCTGTAGAAACCATCGTGACCAAGGAAACTTCTTATTGCCTTGATAGAACTGTGTGGTAGAAACTTCTCTATTATATCAACCTTAGCATGATCCACCTCAATGCCCTTACTTGACATTAGGTGTCCCAAGACTATACCTTCATGCACCATGGAATGGCATTTTCCCAGTTTAGCACAAGATTAGTCTCCATACATCTCCGCAATACTCTCTATTGAGATTCTTAAGGCAATCATCAAAGATTTTCCCACCACTGAGAAGTCATCCATGAAAATCTCCATTATGTTTTCTACCATATCCTTGAAGATGGTCATCATGAACCTTTGGAATGTGGCGGGTGAATTGCATAGGCCAAACGACATTCTCCGAAAAGCGTAAATACCATATGGACAAGTGAATGGCGTTTTCTACCTATCCTCTGAGGCAATAGATATTTGATTATACCCTGAGTATGCATCCAAGAAACAAAAGTGGGACCTCACTACCAATCTATCTAGCATCTGATCAATGAACGAAAAAGAAAAATGATCTTTTCGAGTGGCCTTGTTCAATCTTCTATAGTCCATGCAAATTCGCCATCCCGTGACTATTCTTGTTGTGATCAAATTGTTTCTCTTATTTTGCACAACAGTCATCCCACCTTTCTATGGCATACACTGAACTGGGCTAACCTAGTTTGTATATGAGATGGGAAAAATAATTCCTGCATCTAACTACTTATCACTTCCTTCTTTATAACTTCTTTCATGTTAGGGTTCAGCCTTCTTTGATGTTCTCTGGAAGGTTTGTGCCCATCTTCCAGTAGAATCTTATGCATACAGAAGGCCGGGCTGATACCCTTAATATCTGCAATGGTCCAACCAATTGCAGTCTTGCACTCTTTCAACACCTGCAAAAGTTTTTCTACCTGCACATCTAACAAACCAGATGAGATAATAACAGGTAAAGTCGAGTTAAGTCGCAATAAAACATACCTGAGGTGAGATGGTAACAATTTTAGCTCCAATTGTGGTGGCGCTTTGATTTATGGCTTTGCTAAAGAGGTCTTTCTTTCTTTCGAGTGTAAAGGCTCGAATTCGAGCTCTCTTTTCCAGTACCCATGCCCTTGAAGAGCAAACACCCATTCGTCCAAGTATTCACCATTTACTTCTTCTAAGTTCATGAGGCATGTTGTGAGAAGGTCTTTTGCATTAAGTGCCTCAGCATCTTCCTCCATGATCACATCTATTGTGTCTAACAAAGAGCAATTTGAAAACTCACTAGGTCACTGCATAGACTTTTGCACATTAAATGTTATTTCTTCATTAGTCAGCCTCATCTTCAACTCCCCCGTTTCACAATCAATCAGAGCTCTCCCTGTGGCCAAGAATGGCCTTCCCAAAATTATGGGAATCTCCTCATCAACCTGGTAGTCCAGAATGACAAAATCTGCTGGAAACACGAATTATCCAACTTGCACAAGTACATTGTCAAGTATACCTGATGGCCTTTTCACCATTCAGTCAGCTAGTTGTAGTAACATAGATATGGGCCTTGATCTTCCAATTCCTAACCATTTATAGATAGACAATGGCACTAGATTTATACTTGTTCCCAAATCACACAATGCTTTGGCAAATGCATAGCAACCTTAGGTGCATGGAATGTGAAGTTTTCAGGGTCGGTAAACTTCTCAGCTATAGGTCTTGTCACAACAGCACTACAGGTCTGTGTCAATGTGACAGTTGCCAAGTCTTGGAATTCAAACTTACGAGACATCAAGTCCTTCATCATTTTTTCTTAACCGGGCATCTCCCTCAAGCATCAATTAGAGGAATGTTTACCTGAATTTGCTTTAGCATTTCCATGAACTTTTTGTACTGCTCATCCTTTCAATATTTGGCCAACCTCTGTGAGAAGGGTTTTGGATCTCACTTCTTTCCTGTGGCTTGGTTAGATTCTGCTCAGGAACTTTTTCTAATGCCTTCTCTTGCAGTTTCTCAATCTCATCCACAACCTCTTTTTCCTTGTTTATTTCCTCCTGGGCTGGCTGCACTCTTACTGTAACAACCCAGCCGGTTCTTTTGAGAATTTAAGCTCCATTCAGTGGCGTAAGGTCTTGAACAACTTCACATTGTGTATATTGACCTGCGTGCGTGGTTGGATTCAGTTACCGGATGATCAGGAGACAAATTGGAAGGAAAATTTCAGTTTTGGAAGCTTAAGCGATGGAAGTTGACTGGGGGTTTGACTTTTGTGTAAATAGCCTCGGAATGAGTTTTGGGTAATGTCAACAGCTTCGTATGGTGATTTTGGACTCAGGCACACATCCAGAATTGGCTTTGGAGGTCCATAGTGTAATTTGAGGTAATTCGGCGAAGTTAGAATTTTGGCGATTTCGGCCGATAGGTGAAATTTTGATATCGGGATCGGAATGGAATTCCAAGAGTGTATGTAGGTCCGTTGTGTCATTTATGACTTGTCTGCAAATTTTGGTGTCATTCCGGATTGAATTGATAGGTTTCAGTACGAGTTTTGATATTTGATGATTTGAAAATTTATAAGTTTGATTTTTGGGTTGATTTGTCGTTTCGCCGTTGTTCTATGTGATGTGAGACCTCGACCGAGTCCATGTTAGGTTATATTTACTTGTTTGTGTGATTAGACGGGGTCCCGAGGCGTCTTGAGTGGGTTTCGGATGAGCTTCGGGACATTTTTCCCTATTTTTTGTCTGCTGTATGTTTTCTGATGTTTCATTCTATGCGATCGCATAGGCATAGATGCGATCACATAGTGTTCACTGAGCCGCCCAGCCTTTCCTTCTATGCGATCGCGTATCTCCACTTTATCCTTCTTCACGATCGCACTCCTAGTGTCGCGTTCGCGATGCACAATTGGGAAGTAGCCATTTCTCTGTTCTATGCGATAGCATTACCTTACCCGTGATCGCGTAGTACAAATTTACTAGAATTAAATATATTCCATGATTTTATATTTATTTTCATCATTTAATTTGTGTTTTGAGTCGAGAAAAGGTTGGTTTTGATAGAAAATTTCTAAAATGAAAAATCGTGATTTGATGGATCAAATGATATCGGAATTCGATAAATTTTGTATGGTTGAACTCGTATCGGAATGGGTATTCGGATTTTATAAAATTTGACGGGTTCCGAGGTGCGGTCACGGGGGTCGACTTTTGGGGTCGATTTTTATATTTTTGTAAAAATTAAAACTTTATTATTCAGAATAGTTCCTTATACGTTTTATGTCTATTTTGAAGTTGTTTTAGTTGGTTTTTGAGCCGTATGGAGGTCTTTTCGCCCTAGAAGTCCATTTTTGAGTACCGGGTTGTCGTCTTCGAGGTAAGTATCTTGCCTAAACTTATGTGGGGGAATTACCCCTTAGGATTGAGTCTTCTATGTGGATTGTAGTCCGTGTACGCGAGGTGACGAGTGCGTGCTCGGACTTATTTTTGGAAAAATTTGGCCCTTCAGGAATCTTAAGTCCTTATATTCGCTGAGTATGAATTGTTCTTGACATGATTGAATTTCCTAATATCTAGTTTCATATTTACTTGCTTAAATGTAGGATTTCTTACTTTTGGCTTTACTCCTATTGCCTATTGACTCCTAATTGACTTGTCTGAATATTTTACTCCTTTTACTGTCACGCTAGGTCCTCTTAACTGCTTATCTCGAATTTGCAATTATCTTCATCTCATCCTATAATTATTTTGATCTTAAATGAAGTTATGATTATCCTCTACTGCTTGTCCTTGAGTGGAAATTGTTGAATTTCTTGTAACTGCTCAATCTTAAAAGAAGTTTAGATATTTTATACCTTCGTGACTTGCCCTTATATGGAGTTATCGGATTCGTGTGAGTTTTCTTGTTGATTGAACCATTTATTTGGGTACGACCCTTATACGTTATTTTCTTCCTTGTTGAGCTGTCCTTATTATGCCAAGTATTCTTTGTTGTGCTTATTCCTTGTGAACTAGCCTTGCTTTTCTTGTGATCAAAGGTTCTTAAATTGATGTATCTACCGTATCTTGTATTATCGTAAATTGTTGTGGTTGTACTTGTTGTGGTGATGCACGAGATTTGTTTGCCATGTTGTTGTGGTTATTGTGATGCACGGAGTTTCTGCCGTGCGGTTGATGATATGGGGTTTGCACGAGGTTTCTGATGTTCCGTGTTTTCTATTGATATTGCACATGCGACGTGACAAGGTGGGATATGTATATGTGGGTTGCGCATGTGGCGTGACAAGGTGGGAACATGTTTATGCACGTGTGGCGAAACAAGGCGGGCATATACTTTACTATTGCACACGTGGCGAGAAAAGGTGGGCTATGTCAGGGATTGCTCGTGATACTTGTGTTGGCCTGGGGGCATTCCTTGTTGTTGATATTGTGTGCTGGAACACTTATTATGTGAGTTTATTCACATGGAAACTTGTGAGATAAAAATGTACGTATTACCCTTTTGCTTTCCTTACGTTTATTGGTTGTTGAAATCATGTTAGGACACCTGCACAAGCATACACGTAGTTAAGTACTACTAATGGATTTAGGACTCCTTGTTTTTGTCAAGTATAGATACTCTTGTTGTGCTTACCGTATGAGTGGTAATGACACAATTGGCACGTGAGTCGTCCGTACAGTTAGTACTTGAATGAGGGCGCAAGATGCCAAGTGTTAGGGTTTAAATATTGGGACCCATAAATGGTGATTTATCCGAGGTTCGGAACCTCGTGGAGATGACTACGAATTTGATGTAGAAGTGGTTGAAGTTGTTGAGTCATTACTTGTACGTGTTGTATATTTACATGCCAGATTTGTCTGTGTTCTATTCAGTCTTGTGTTACTTCTGGTTTTTCCGCTGATACTTATTGTTCTCCCTCTTTATAGAATTCACTGTCTTGTTAGCTATATTGTGTAGCCTTTATGTGTATACCATTATTTCCTTGATTCCTATATTAATACTTGTTCAGTTTTTATTAGACCGGTGGGTGTCTTGACTAGTCCTCGTCACTACTTCACTGAGGTTAGACTTGATACTTACTGGGCACCGCTGTGGTGTGCTCATACTAATCTTCTGCACATTTTTGTCCAGATTCCAGGTTTTCGCATAGCCAGCCGATTGATTGTTAGCAGCGTGGTTGTTGTTGTGGAGACTCAAGGTAAAACCGCTTCAGTGTTCGCGGTTTTGGAGTCACCATCTTATATTTTTGTTTGCACTGTTGTACTTCTTTCTGGACAGTGGTATTTTTAGGAGTTTTAGTGTAATTTCTTTAAAGCTTATGACTTGTATTACCGGGTTTTAGGAATATGAAATGTATAAAGAATTATTTATTTCAGAAAAATATTAGATTTTATTTATTATTATCTTTATTCCGTGAATATTAGGATTACCTAGTCCTTAAGACTAGGTGCCATCACGATACCCAACGGAGGGAAATTTGGGTCGTGACACTTACTTTTGTTAGCTCCGTTGACTTATCTAACTCAATTGGCACTAACACAAGTATTTCAGTTGACCGTCTCTCACAAGCGATTTCTTGCCTAAATCAGGATCTCTACCATTTCTCAAGCTCACCGCCATAAGCTGCTTCGGGCCTTGATCTTTTGGATTGACATGTGTGTCCGCAGGTGACGTCCCTTGAGGAGGATTGTTAAGGGCCATGGATAATTGCCCTAGTTGAATCTCAATGCCATTGATAGCTGAGTCGCGTGACACTACCTTTTCTTGCATTTGATGGACCTTTTCTTCCATTTTCCCGCTGGCCCCAATGAGTTATTGCAACATTCCTTTAATTTCAGATAACCCATCATCTTGTCTCACTAGCTGTATTTGTTGAGGCTGTTGATAAGTTAGATGTTGATTTTGCTGGTTGTATCCTTGTTGCCTTTGGTAAGGCACTACTCTACCCTGTGGTCGCATAGCTCCAGAACTGTTGTTGTTATTGTATTGTTGTTGTGTTGGTCTATACTGCTGATTTTGTTGTCCTCAATTATGACCACCTTGCCTTTGGCCTCCATAGTTGCCCACGTAGTTCATATTCTCTTGATAGTTCTGGTTTTCACTTTCACCACTCCATGAGCACTCATATGGTTGGTTAATGCATGGTGTACATAATCCCCCATTAGTCGTATCAACTATGTGTACCTGGTTCTGGCCTGATTCATCAATCTTCTTAGTGAGGATACTTATTTGCGTCATCAGAGTAGCGATATTCTCGGCTATGGAGTTGTTCGGCTCCAATGCTACTGAGTGAACTATAGGGGTGATTGTTGTGTCTCTTGTCATACATCCTGAGTTTTGGGCCATTTTATTAGCAGGACCTTACACTCTCTAAATGACTTGCTCAAAAATGCTCCACCTGCTGAAGCATCAACATTGACCTTCAAGCTATCCGCCAATCTCATGTAAAACCGTTGTCCCAACATCTGATCTGGAATGCCATGATGTGGACACTTAACCAGCATACCTTTGAACCTCTCCCATGTTTCTTGTAATGTTTCAGCTGGTTTCTGCCTGAAGCTAAATATTTCACCAACTTGCTTGGCGGTCTTATTGGGTGGGTAGAACTTATTCAAAAACTGCTTGACTAATTCCTCCCAAGTGGTGATGGAATTTATGGGGAGCGAATTAAGCCAAATTTGGGCTTCTCCTGTCACTGAGAATGAAAACAGCAACAGTCTTATTGTTGCCGGTGTCATATTCGGTTGCCTTTGCGTGACAATTGACAGAAATTTTTTCAGATGCTGTTGTGGATCTTCAATGTAAGACCCGGAGAACCGTCCCTTGTTTTGCAGCATATGTAGCATGTTGTTTGTGATTTGAAATGACTCTGCTTGTATCTGAGGGACTGCAATTGCAGTTGCCAAATTTTCAGCGGTGGGTTGTGCCCAATCATATAAAGCTGCTTCTGGCACAAGAGGTGCCACATCCTGATTGTTCGGGTCATTCACATTGTTTCGATTGTCTTGATTACCCAAAGTTTCATCCATGTCTAATTCAATTTGTTCTTTTGGGTGCTATTGTCAATTCTCTTTCCTGTTTGCACGATTTAATGCCTTGAAAGCTTTCTCAGGATCCAGTAATACTTCAAATAATTCACCAATTCTTGAGGAGTTTCTAGGCATATACCTATAACAAACAAGACTACAAACGTTAGAATTTCAATGTAATGAAGGAAAATGAAGAAAATTGACTAAACAGAATCCTAGCAATTCTTCTAGTTGTAATCAATAACATTGTTGCTTCCCCAGCAATGACGCCAAAATTTGATCACGCCCAACTATGCCTCCTTAGAGGTATAGTGGTTGTTGCAAGTATAATCCGATTTACAAGTCCGGAGTCGAATCTCACAGGGAAATAACAGACTAATTACAACCAATAGTTTTGCACGAATTCAAGTAATCAACATGCAGAAATATTATATAACGATTTGAGAGTTCTAACTAAAATCAAAGTAATTAAAAATGCAGTAACTTAAAACAAACAAAGCAAATGTTATAGACAAGATTTGGAAAAGTCTAAGGTTATGATTTCCCCTATTGTCGGAATCTTTCCCGCTACATTTTTTATGAATATCCCTCAATATTATCTACCAATCGTAAGTACTTTGATTGTCGTAGCTCTCTCTCGAACAACTACCACAATTTACTAGACATATTCTCTCAAACGACACTAGTTGGCACTAATTTACCGCTCACTACAATCGCATCAAGGCTTTGTTATCTCTAATCCCGCCTTTAAACCATCTGTATCGATCTCTCAACTATGTTAGGAGTGGTGTTGTTCAACAACTACCTAAGTGTGTAATCTCTCTCGAGCAATATACACAATAAATAGGCCTAATTAATTGAGAGCTCTTCAATTAACAACAATGAACATATAGTTGAAAAAGTAGAGAAAAATCAAAGGCAAATTAAACGCAATAGAAAATCATCCTCCAATAGGTTCCATCAAACCGTAGATAAGAGAGTTTAGCTACTCATAAATACAACAACTAACATAATGTTCAAAGACATTAAACTACAAAATAAAAAGATAAAGGAAGGGAAAACTCGTTTTATTCTTGCTCCACACTTCTTGGCAACCTTTTTCTCCTCCAAAATCATGTCCAAACCTAGAATAACTTATTTGGGGAGTATTTACGTCAATTCCCCGGTCCAAATCTGGATTTGGGTCTTTTAACCCGCAAATTTTAATTAGCGTGCTATAGACCTCGCGAAGCCTGGTCTGTAGTGCGGTCAACATGGCTATAGACCCCGCGAAGCCTTGTCTATACCGCAGTCGACCTGGATATAGACCTCGCGAAACCTGGTCTATAGCGTGGTCAACCTAGCTATAGACCTCACGAAGCCTGGTCTACAGCGAGGTCAACTTGGCTATAGACCTCGCGAAGGCTGGTCTATAGTGCGGTCAACCCGACTATAGACCTCGCGAATTCTGGTCTATAGCACAGTTTGTGTACTTGATGCTTTTGGCTCTTTTCTTGTGTTTTTGTCCTCTTTTTGTGCAACTTTCATTCGATGATTTATTCTGATCTTCCTACACATAAAACAACACAATTTAGCGCACTTGTCGCACAATAACTCACTAAACCAACAAATAATAAGGCAAGTAATGTGCTAAAAGTATATCATTTTTGCCTAATATCACCACACCACACTTAAATGTTGCTCGTTCTTGAGTCAACCACCAATTCCTATAGCACTTTTATTCTCTTTTAGCACATCTGAAGCACACCATACCTATGAAGGTTGATAGGAACAACTAAACTTTAGCATATGCCTTCAAACTTTCCCTTGCTTTATGTCATACTTAAAATCTTTATTCAACAAATAGACAGCATTTTGTAACAATCCTAACTTCACAAACCAACTCAATATCGCAATGTATTCATGGCTTGAACACTTACATCATAGAGAAATCTAATAACGCCACCTATCCCTTATGAAATCAAGTACTCTCACAACAAGAACAAGAGACTAAGTTGAATCCACACATTCGAATCAAATACTCAAATATATTTTAAGGATTCTCAAATATCAAAGAAATCCTCACTCTCACAAAGAAGTTACATGTATGCACAAAGTACCATAGGCTTGCCCATTATGTAGACCTCTACTAATATAGGTTTGCTCGGTCTAAAATCACTTAGGACCTTTTATGGTTGTAATGTTGGCTTAAGCACAGTTAGGATAAATTAAGGAATAGTGAAAAATCCGCTTAAACACTTTAACACATCACATAGTTAACTTTAAGCGCATTTTTTCTTCTTCAACCCAACTGCATTTTCACAAATGATATCATCCTCAAAGTATTTCCTCTTTCTTTAAGAACTACTTTGATTCATACCCACTAGAAAGAACAAGATTACTATTTTTTTAAGTTTCTGCTATTGGTGTATTAATTTACAAAACAAATGCACCATTCTTTCTTTCATTGGTTCCACTCTAAAGCCACCCCACACTTATCCTTACTTCTTCTAACGCTCACTTCACAATTAAAGTTCTTTACGAGGTACAAGGATCAAAATAATGACAATTAAGAAGAATTGTGTATAGGCTTGTAATGTGGTTGCCAAGTAAAAGTTATAGGTTCAAAAGGGTTGAATAGGGATAAAGTTTATTTGTGGTAGGCATTAAGTTCGGAGAGATCAAAGAAAGACTAAAATCATTTTTCAAACCGAGCAAAACCTAAAATTTCTCTTCAACTCACATGCCGGGCAAGTTCCAGACTCTAATGCAATGATACAAACTATACAATTTCTTACCACACATGACACATGATTTACCAAGGACGGTTTCATTTCTATTCTCAATCAATTTCAAGTATTCACGGAGCCACAAAATATTAAACATCAAACACAAAGTGTCACAAGCCAAGAAAACAAGATATAGGCGTCAGTAAACATGTTATAACTCAACAAGGCATCATAACATTTTCAAACCATAGGGAAGGTACTGCACAAGTTAGAGCCTAAATATGCTACTATCAAACTAGTCAAAGGCGCCTAGTAAATTCTCATTTTTCAATTCTTTTATTACCTAAGTCCTATTCTAAGACAAAACAAAAACTACTATCTAGTTCAACTATATCCCGTGGAAAAGAACCGTGGCACAAAGAAAAATCACAAGGGATTATTACTATCTAAAATTATAAAAGATCTATATATATATATATATATATATATATATATATATATATATATATTGTTAGACTTTAGTCTCTCAAGAAAACTGCCTAAGAGATCCATCGTTGGGAAAAGTTCAGTCATTTTCTTATTATAATTTTTTAAAAAAAAATTTATAAGGGGAATTACGAAGCTAAAAAGTAAAATAAAAAAAATTAAACACACGAACTAATTAATTTGTCTAATTTTTACAAATGATATAAAATACCTCCCACCCCACACTTATTTCATGAATTGTCCCCAATGCATATATACGTTCCAAAAATAAACAAAAATAGGTAAGGGGGTAGAAAAAACTCTTTGATCAGTCATCGTCCTCGCCCTCATCTTCGAAGGCTCCATCTGCAGCTGTCTAGTCATAATCCTCTGCTCCCTCATCTGCATCATCATCATCCTCCTCGTTAGACTTTCTCTGGCTCGGCCTCGGAACACTCTGGTGTGTTGATATCCTCATCCTCTGGGAGTCTTTGGCCAGAGCTAAGCCTAACAATTTGTTGGGCATGAGCATTGAGCGGAAAACACTCCTCCACAATGGCCCTTTCCTCCATAGTGGGCCGGCCTTCCTCCAATCCTAACCTGTAAATCCATCATCCCATATAAATGGGCCATAAAGCTATAGCGCGGTCGACTTGGATACTGACCTCGCGAAGCCTGGTCTATACCGCGGTTAACCTTGCTATAGACATGGCGAATCTTGGTCTATAGCACGGTCAACCTGGCTATAGACCTCGCGAAGCCTGGTCTATAGCGCGATCAACCTGGCTATAGACCTCGCGAAGCCTGGTCTGTAGCATGGTTTGGGTACTTGATGCGTTTGGCTCTTGCATTTTTGTCCTCTTTTTGTGAAACTTCCTTTTGATGATTTATTCTGATGTTCCTACACATAAAATAAGACAATTTAGCGCAATTGTCTCACAATAACTCACTAAACCAACAAAATATAGGGCGAGTAATGTGCTAAAAGTATAACATTTCGGCCTAACATCACTATTTCTTCTGTAAGGTATTCAATATTTAGGTCGAATTACAGAATGAGAACAATATCAATGAAATTTCCTTATTCCACAATTGTTTGCTACAATTAGAACTTTTTAAATAGTCTTAATCCACATCCACCCTTAGAAAAACATCAAGAATTATTTCTTGTTTTGTTCACTTGTATAGGTTTCAAATGCTCCACGCCTTTACATAATCTCATTATGCTTCCCATGTCGAAAACACAAGGCCTGGTTTGGTAGCATTTGAATATATATTTTATATTCAATTTGGTTTAAAATTGAAATGACACTAAACTTCGATTTTAATTGGTCAATAATTTGATATTTTTCTTCAAGTCAATGAAGTCAAATTTAGAAACAGAACTATAGATCACGACGACATACCTAATAAACTAAATTTAGCTGCAATAAGTCATGAACTTAATTCTCAAAGAAATAGAGAAGAGAGAATAAAGATAATGGCATATTCAGAGGTTTAGCTGTGTTATGTGTCTCTTGGTCTCAATATTTGTGAATATATATTTTTTTTTCCAAAAATATGTATTATGAGAAGGAGAAGTTGAGTTGGAGCAAAACAGTAGCAGAGGAAGCAGAAGCAGTGGCTTTGTTGAATCAAGTGCTATTGACAGCTGTGTACAACTAATTATATGTAATAAATTATTATTGTGATTAGTAGGTAGTTAGGTGGTTAAGTAGTTAGAATAGTATAAAATGTACAGTAACTTTCCATTTGTTGGTTGAGATAATAGAAACAAAGCATAACCGCTCATTTGCTCTCATCTGCTTCTTCTTCATCTTAGCTTCCATCTCCATAGCTCAGAGATGAATCTAGAGTTCATCATGGTATCAGAGCTTGAGTTAACGATCTATATTACTCGAGTTCAACTCAAGATTCATCTTCCTTAATTGTCTTTGTTAATTACTCATTCAAATTGAGCAATTGCTTCGATTCCCAAAACAAATTAGCGTTAGATCAATTTTGAGCAATTGGTATCTATTGAGTACAACATTTGTGTGAGCTAGATTTCGGTTGACAATGGTGATTACTGACCAGGACAATGGATCGACTCACGAAGCTTTAGCTGTGGCACCAGTGATCGATCAATATCGTCTGTTATTTCTGCAACCGAGTGACACTCTAAGTAGTTCTCTCATCTCTGTTCAAGCTCACAAGACCTGAGAATTACACTTTGTGGAGTAGTACTATGCGCATTAGTCTTCTAGGTAAAAGTAAGCTAGGGTTTGTAGATGGAAGGTATCCAAAAGAAAAATTTCCTCCTGTTCTTCATGAACTTTGGGAAAAATGTGATGCTATAGTCCTATCGTGAATTATGAACTCTGTGAGTGATGAATTGCTAAGTGGCATGGTGTATGCTTCGAGTGCTCACAAATTTTGGATGGACCTCAAAGAGACATTTGATAAAGTTAATGGTTCTAGAGTGTTATATTTGCATAAACAAATTGCAACTCTGGCTCAAGGTCTGTCATTTTTGTCTGCTTATTTCTCAAAATTGAAGGAGTTGTGGGCAGAGTTTGATGCTCTTATGCCTTACCCTGGGTGTGGTTGTGAAGAGTCGAAGAAATATGTTGAGCACTTTGAGTACCAAAGGCTGTTACAGCTTCTCACGGGTCTAAATGGGACATATTGTCAATCAATTTTTGAACATGTCTCCTAGACCTTCCATAAACAAAGCTTACTCAATCCTCTCAAGTTTCTGAAGAAAGCAGAAGAGCACTATCCTAATCCTCTCAAGTTTCTGAAGTTAATGAAGGTACAACCTTGTTTAGTATTAAGGGAACATCATCTGGAGCTCCAGTTCATTTGGCTACAGGTCCAAAAGAAACAATTTACATTGTGACTATTGCAACTTCAAAAGCCATACTAGGGAGACTTGCTACAAATTGAATGGATATCCAAAAGATTTTAAGTCATAAAAAAGGGTGGATTTGGTAATACAATTAACTATGTTCAGACCAAGGCTGGAAACTTAATGTCTGATACTTCCACTGGCCTTGCACAAGCAGGATCTACTGCTAACTTTGCAGGAGTCTCACAGGTGCAACAAGAAAGTCAGAATTTCCAAGATGGAATCCCTCAATTCACTCAAGAGCAGTACAACCATATTCTTCCACTTCTAGGCAAGCAACCTGTGTAGTGGTTCTGCTATGGCATCATGTATGCCATTATGTGGTGATATTACTAAAATTCTGGCTAAATGAATTGTAGATTCAGGGGCTTCAAGTCATATGGTGAATGATTCTAGCTTGTTGATTAATGCTAAAGAAGTTGGTAACAAAGGTGGAAAAGTTCACTTACGTACTAGTAGTGTAACTCATATTAGTCACATAGCGTCTGTTGCTATTCTTAAGGACATAATAGTGTCTAATGTGATACATATTCCCGACTTCAAGTATAACCTTCTATCTGTGTCCAGGCTCACAAAGGAAAAGAGATGGGTTGTTATGCTCTTCCCTGATTTCTTCATTTTCAGGCTCTTCAGTGGATAGGTGAGGGGGATTGGTAGAGAGGAAGATGGACTGTATGTGTTCAACTCTACTCCAAAGAAGTCAGTAGCACTATAAGCTCAAAGTCAAAGTTCAGTCGCAGATACCTTGAATGTTCCAAGGCCAATAAACATTGTAAATATAATAAAGGCCCCTAATAAAGTAGTGAGTATAGCTTTGTGGCATAAGAGATTGGTTCATGCACCTCTAGATACTTTTCAAAAACTAAATGGTTCTCATGATTTTCAAGCTGTTGAATTTAGTAGTAAAGAAAAGCATTGTACAGTATGTCCTTTGGCTAAACAAATAAGACTACCTTTTTCTGTTAGTCCTACATTGTCCAAATCCTACTTTCATACAATTCATGCTGATGTTTGGGGTCCTTATAGAGTCCCTACCTATGATGGAAAAAGGTATTTCTTGACCTTGGTGGATGACTGCTCTAGGTATACATGGCTCTTCCTTTTACCTACTAAAGCTGAGGTTGTTGTTGCTCTTAGATCTTTCTTCACTATGATTAAGAATGTTTACTCAACATCTGTTATGTTTTTCAAATTTGATAATGGGTGTGAGTTCTTCAATTCCCATATGTCAGAATTGTTACAATCTCTAGGGATTATACATCAAAGCTCATGCATCTACACTCCACAACAAAATGGTGTTGCTGAAAGGAGACACAAGTATATTCTGGAAGTTGCTCGAGCACTCAGATTTCAGGCTTCAGTACCATTAAGGTTATAGGGAGAATGTGTTAGTACTTATATATACATCATTAACAGACTCCTTTCAACCGCCCTTCACAAAAAATCCCCTTTTGAGATCATGTTTGGGCATTCACCTTATTTACAACACATGAGAGTCTTTGGATGCTTAGGATATGTGACTACAGTTAGAAGACCTGACAAATTTTCTCCCAGATCGTATCCTGCAGTCTTTCTTGGTTACTCTGCTATACAGAAGGGATATAAGATGTTTGGACTTCACACAAAGGAATTTCATATTAGCAGGGATGTAGTGTTTAAGGAGCTGCCTTTCCTTTTCAACACTTGAGTTCTACTAGTTCAACCCTATTCCTTGTTTTAGATATCTCCACTGTTTCATCAAGTGGTCATGTAGATAGGGGCGGGGGTTCGGTACTTCGGTTCGGTATTTAATAACAACGGTTCGATACTTCGGTATTCAATATATTAATTGTGCGTACCAAATACTGTACCAAAGTAGTTCGGTACGGTTCGGTTTTTTCTCATTTGGTTCGATACGATTTCTGTATTATACCAAAGTCTTTCAATGTAATTAAAATTAATTAACTACATCAATTTAGTCACTGCTCCTCAAATGTATAGCTAGAAAATAAATTGTTTGTTATCCTGTGTACATAATTTTGAAGTATAGAGGTCAATGTGAACTACTCGCTGCGATAACTGAATAGAGAAAATGGAAAACTATGGAGCAAACGAAGGAAGTGCAAAATAATCAAGGATTCATTTTCCGCACTCCCAAATGACTCTTCCATCCTAGTGGCGGAGCTAGGATTTTTACTAAGGGGTGTCAAAATAAAAAAAAGTTAAATATACACAGAATTAAGGAGGTTCAACACATAGTATATATACATAAATTTTTTTTTTTTCATATTTGCACAGTGTAATTTTTCGGCGAATGGGTATCGGTTGACACCCCTTGGATGCATGTGGCTCAACCACAGTTCCAAGTGGGCTGAGCATTAAGGATTAGGGAATTAGGGGGCTTGGGGTATTGGGCTTAGGCTAGTTATTGGGCTGGAAAATAAAAATATAGTTGGGCTTGGACTTAAATATTTCGGTATTTCGGTATACCGAACTATCGAAAACTCAATGCCGTATACCGTACCAAAATATCGAAATATACTAAAATATCGAAGAAAATGAAACCGAAATACCAAATTAATTCGGTTCGGTTCAGAATTCAATTTTTCGGATTTTATGCCCACCCTTACCTGCAGATGCTCAGCCACCACCTCCTCCTCCTCCTGTGTCTCCTGCCTCTCCTTGTTCAGATGGGCCTTCTATTCCTTTTTCACTTGTTGATGATCTTACCGATTATCCTGTTGTTGTTGATTATCCGACAATTAATGATGTCCCTATCATAAATCCTGGTGCTGAGTCATAGGATGACACCAGAAAGTCCATTAGGGTGAGCAGGCCACCCATATGGATGAAAGACTACATTGTTCCTAGCAAAGGAAGTGCACAGTGCTGTTATTCTATATCAGACTGTATCAGCTATGTCAATGTGTCACCTTCCGTTGGAGCTGCATTAGCTTCTTATTTAGCTATTGTGGAACCTAAAACTTACAATGAGGCAGTCAAAGGTGCCAAGTGGATAGAGGCAATGAAGTGTGAGATATCAACTTTACAGGATAATCACACCTGGACAGTGGTGGATCTACCTCCTGGGAAAGTTCCTATTGGATGTAAGTGGGTGTTCAAGGTCAAATATTCCTCCTCAGGTGCAGTAGAGAGGTATAAGACTAGGTGTAATGACCTAACCGGTTTTTTTGCTTTCTAGTACCCCGTACCCCTAAATAAGATTTCCTGTACTTGATCTTACTAATTTATGACTTGCGGGGATGGTTGGTTCGGAATTTGGAAGAGTTTGGATTAAAATCAGAACATTTGGTTCCTTAAGGTTGGCTTAAAAGACCAAATTTGACTTCGGTCAACATTTTGAGTAAACGACCTCGGAATCAGGATTGGACGGTTCCAATAGGTTTGTATGATGATTTTTTACTTGCGCGTATGTTCAGATCGGGTTTTGGATGATTCGGGAGCGCTTCAGCGCCTAATATGGAAAGTTGGAGATATCGAGGTCCAAACAGAAATCCGAGATTGGAAATAGTTCTATAACATCATTTAAGACTTACACACAAAATTTGGTATCACTCCGAGTAGTCTAAGTACGTTTCGGCGCATTGGAAGCAAATTGAAGAACTTGCAGTTCTTAAGTTTGAATCAATTGGTTTGGGGTCCGATTCTTAGTTTTAATGTTGTTTCGGGCGGTCCGAGAGTTCGAGCGAGTCTGTTTTATGATTTAAAACTTGTTGGTATGTTTGGACGGGGCCTCGGGGGCCTTGGAGACCATTCAGACGATGCGTAAGTTGAGTCTAAAACTCAACCAAGCCCCGCAGGTGCAACCCAAGGAGGGCAGCCCAGTTTCAGCAGATGCGGGTTCTTCTCCGCAGAAGAGGAATCCCGTCTGCAGATGCGGCCCCAGCCGGCCCAGCCAATTCCAAAATGGTCACCTGGTCCGCAGAAGCGGATCTGCAAGAGCGACCTATGCACCGCAGGCGCGAAAATCGCTAGGGCAATGAGGTTCATTTATTACGGGACTTAAGGCATTTTTCATTCATTTTCTTCCACTCGGGGGCGATTTGAGAGCTTCTAAGGAGGGGATTTCGACCTAGGTTTGTAAGGTAAGTAATCTCTACTTAATGTAAGTTTAATATATAGATTTTGGGTAGATTTTAACATGAAAGTTGGTAGAAATCATGGGTTTAGATGAAAAACCCAGGGTTCCATAAAAAAAAAGAGATTTTACCAAGAAATTTACCATGGAAATTAGTAGAGATCATATACTTATGTTCCTTGGGTTGTGGGTAGCAACTTTCTTCGAAAATTGTAGGAATTCGTGCACGTGGGCCCAGGGATGAATTTTTAGGAATCTTGCAGTTTAGTTGGGAAATTGCTTTAATAGTTGGGATATGAACTTTTAAGCCTATATTGATTAGTCTTTACACTATTTGGATAGTCTTGGATTGTTTGACACTGAATTGAGGGTTTGGGGCATAAGCTTGGACCAGAAAGTAGGCCTTAAAGCGGGGTAAGTCTCTTTTCTAACCTTGTAACAGGGAAACTTCCCCATATGTGAACTTAATTAATATGTGATTATTTGTGGGGGCTATGTACGCACGAAGTGGAGAGAGTCCGTACATAGCTACTATTCCTGTTATGTCTGCGTAGTTTTAGGCTTACACCATGCTTTGTGGACACTGTTATCTGAATATATATGTTGATTTTATTGGATAGGAACTAAATTTAAGATTTTAAGAATTTCAAAGGTTTCAGCTAAATTATTATTTTGAAAAGAATTGAGGAAATCTATGTTATATTTATATGTAACCGTGTCGCAAATATATTCCGCGAGGGGGGTGACTATGTCCACTACTCTCATGGGAGCGAGACGTTCGCCTCAGCAGGTTAATAGATGCATCTATGGTTCGCGTTGTTCGACCCTCGGAATTGCACAATTTACATTTTTATGTTCGATCGAGCCGAACGTCCTTGGTGGGATTTATGTGTGATAATAGAACTGAAAGCCTTTTTCATTGGTATAAATTTACTGTTTTAGGGATCATTTGTTTTAAATGAAAGAAGTGTTTGGGGTTATTAAATATGATGGAAGAACTATTCAGTTATTTCTTGTTCTGAGTTTATTTTTAGTTATGTATATCGTGCTTATTTAGAATTACATATTATTATATTGCTGGACCTAGTATGTGTCGAAGTCGACCGCTCTTCACTACTTCTTCGAGGTTAGACTAGATACTTACTGTGTACATATTTTTATGTACTCATGCTACACTTCTGTAGTTGATTTTACAAGATTTGAGGCGGGTGCATCTGGTCACCAGCTCGGCGTGTAGATTGATTTCCCAACTCGAGACTACCCGGTGAGCTGCCCTTTTGAGCCGTTCTGCAGCAGCTGGAGTCTCTCTTATGCTTTATTTTCTAGCTATTTCCTTTCAGACAGTAGGCTAGCATTTGTTTTGTATATTCTACTAGATTTCCCCCATACTTGTGGCACCAGGTCTTGGCACACACACTAGTAGACTTGTTACTTTGGTTTTGGCTTACATGACTTCAATTTGTAATCATTGTTTCCACTTATTTATGTTAAAATTGTAACCTTCTAGATTTTCTTAACAAAACAGGAAAAAGTCACTACTTATTAATTTAATTAAAACGGAAATCACTAGTTAATTACTGTTGGCTTGCCTAACAACAGTGTTGGGTGCCATCATGGCCTGTAATGGAATTGGGTCGTGACAACATAGTATCAGAGCACTAGGTTCATGTAGGTCTCACAGTTAATGGGCAGTATAGAGTCTTGCGGATCGGTGCGGAGACGTCTGTACTTATCTACGAGAGGCTATAGGATGTTACGAAACTACCCTTTACTCAACCCCTATCGTGCAGTTGATGGTATACTATGTTTCTTCCTTCTATTCTCTCACAGATGGTGAGGACGCGTATGGCGGACGTTCCAGATCCAGGAGGAGCTGCTCCCCCCGCTGCTAGAGGCCGAGGTAGAGGACGGGGGAGGGCACCGGCCCAAGGGCGTCCAAGAGTTTCCCCAGTAGCACCACCAGTGGATCTAGTAGAGGATCCCATTATTGAGGAGCAGGGTGAGGTGCCTGCTGCAGATCCAACCCCGGTATATTTCATGACAACACCGAGATTTCAGGAGGTCATGGGCCGCATAATGCGGTTCATGGACACTATGACTCAGGCTGGTTTATTTCCAACGGACCTAGCAACATCTCAGGGAGGAGGGGGAGCACAGACCACTAGTGCTCAAGCTCCTGGACACGCAGCTGTAGTATATTAGACCCCGGGTACACTGCCTGTGGCCGGAGCCCAGCTAATAGCAGCAGTTGCGCCTGATCCTAGACCAGAGACAGGTGGACTAGGCTTCACCCTTCGGTATTTGGGGGTGAGCGACATGAGGATCCCCAGGACTTTATTGATAGGTGCAGGGACAGACTGCACAACATGAGCATATTGGGGTCTCACTTTCACTACCTTCCAGTTGGAGGCAGGGCTCGTAGATGGTGGAAGTCTTATCTTCTTGGTAGACCAGTAGATTCTTCTCCCATGACTTGGGACCAGTTTGCATAGCTTTTCTTAGATAGTTATATTCTACCCTCTCAGAGGGAAGAGTTGCGAGGTCAGTTCGAGCAGCTCGAGCAGGGTCAGATGTCAGTGACTGATTATGAGGCGAGATTCTCTGAATTGTCTCACTATGCACTTATGATACTTCCTACCGATGTAGAGAGATTGTGGAGATTTGTTGCGGGTTGCACCCCACTATTCGGGCTAGTATGGCCCGGGAGGTTGAGATAGGCACTGGTTATCAGCTAGTGGTGGATATTGCATGGAGGATTGAGGGCTACCGCCCGAGGGGTAGAGATCATATGCAGCAAGACAAGAGGACCCGGTTCTCTTGAGAGTTTAGAGGTGCCCCGGTCAGGGGCAGAGGTCAGTTTGGGAGGGGTCAGCCTAGTAGACCCACATATCCAGCACCACCACGTCCTGAGGGTGCTCCAGCGCGACCCCATTTCAGTGCTATGCTAGAGAGTTCTTATCTCCCACCAGTTTATCAGGGTCCTTCCGGTGCCTATTTTAGTGTCATCCCAGAGAGTTCATACTGTCCACCAGCCATCCAGGGTTCTTCCAGTGGGTATTCAGGCCATCAGGGTCATACTTTGGGGCAACCGTCTATGGTACCGAGGGGTTGTTACGAGTGTGGGATCTGGGTCACATGGAGATTTTGTCCCAGACTTCGGGGCAAGGTATTACAACAGAGTCATCAGCCCATGATTACAGCATCGGCCGCCCGACCTCCCAGAGGTGTGTGACAGGCTGGTAAGGGCCTTCCTAGAGGTGGAGGCCATGTAGGGGGAGGTCCAGCTATTGTTCATCCAGGCGAAGGGCAGCCAGCCGGCGCTCCAGCTAGATTCTATGCTTTCCCGGCCAGACCAGATGCAGCGGTCTCTAATGCCGTGATCACAAGTATTATTTCTGTATATGGTAGGGATGCTTCGGTATTATTCAATCCAGGGTCTACCTATTCATATGTGTCATCTCTATTTTCTCATTTCCTGGATATTCGTCGTGAGTCCTTGGGTAATCATGTTTATGTGTCCACTCTTGTGGGTGATTCTGTGGTTGTGGATCAGATCTATCGGTCATGTGTGGTCATATTTCGTGGTTACAAGACTAGAGTGGACCTTATGTTACTTGATATGACCGACTTTGAGGTCATCCTGGGCATGGACTAGTGATATCCATTTCACACCATCCTTGATTGCCATGCAAAGACTGTTACCTTAGTGATGCGAGAGTTGCCGAGGTTGGAGTGGAAGGGTTCGTTTGTCAGTACATCCAGTTGAGTTATCTCTTTCCTGGAGGCTCGACATATGGCCGTTATCTAGCTTATTTGGCCTATGTTCGGGATACTATCGCGGAGTCCCGGACGATTGATTTAGTGCTAGTAGTTTGGGAGTTTGCTGATGTGTTTCTTTCTGACCTTCCAGGCATGTCACCAGATCATGATATTGATTTCTTTATTAATTTGTCTCCAGGTACCCAGCCTATATCTATCCCACCGTACCATATGGCTCTGAAAGAGTTGAAGGAGTAGCTTGTGGAGTTATTAGTAAAGGGGTTCGTCAGGCCGAGTGTATCACCCTGGGGTGCACCAGTGTTATTGTTAAGAAGAAAGATGGAACTATGCGGGTGTCCATTGATTAGCGCTAGTTGAACAAAGTTACCATCGAGAACAAGTACCCGTTACCGCGTATCGGTGACATGTTTGACCAGTTGCAGGGTGCTAGGGTATTTTCTAAGATCGACTTGAGATCGGGGTACCATTAGTTGATGATTCGGGACTCAAATGTTTTGAAGACTGCCTTCCGTACTAGATATGGTCATTATGAGTTTCTAGTGATGTCCTTCAGCTTGACTATGTCCCAACAGCGTTTATGGATTTGATGAACAAGGTGTTCAGACCTTATATTGATTCCTTTGTTATCGTCTTCATTGATGACATCTTGATTTACTCACGCAACCTGGGGGACCACGAGCATCATTTGGGATAGTGCTCCAGACTTTGCGGGACCAGAGGCAGTACACAAAATTCTCCAAGTGTGAGTTTTGGTTGGATTATGTGGCATTCTTGGGGCATGTGGTATCAGGCGAGTGTATTAATGTAGATTCCAAGAAGATTGAGGCGGTTCAGAGTTGGCCTTGTCCTAATTACAGACCTAGATCAGGAGTTTCTTGAGGTTAGCAGGTTATTACCGCCGATTTGTGGAGGGCTTTTCATCCATTGCAGCACATTTGACTAGATTGACCCAGAAGGGTGCTCCGTTCCGGTGGTCCTATGATTAGCGAGCTTTCAGAAGTTTAAGACATCTTTGACCACAACACCAGTTCTAGTGTTGCCTTCCAGTTCGGGGATGTATACAGTTTATTGTGACACCTCGCGCATAGTCTTGGGTTGTGTATTGATGCAGGAGGGGCGAGTTATTGCATATGCTTCACGTCAGATGAAGCCCAATGAGAAGAATTATCCTTTGCACGATCTAGAGTTGGCCGCGATCGTTCATGCTCTTAAGATTTGGAGGCATTATTTATATGGGGTGTCTTGTGAGGTCTACACTGATCACCGTAGTTTGCATCACTTGTTCAAGCAAAGGGATCTCAATTTGAGGCGGCGTAGATGGCTTGAGTTACTGAAGGATTATGACATTACTATTCTTTATCATCCGGTCAAGGCGAACGTAGTCGCGGATTCCTTGAGCAGGAAGGCATAGAGTATGGGTAGTTTGGCATTCATTTTAGCTGAGGAGCCACTAGCTTTCGACATTCAATCCTTGCCTAACAGACTTGAGAGGTTGGACATTTCAAAGCTCAGTCGAGTTCTTGCATGTGTTGTTGCTCAGTCTTCGTTATTAGGGCAGATCAAGGCCTGATAGTTTGATGATCCTCACTTGGCAGTTCTTAGAGAGACGGTACTACAGGGTGGTGCCAAAGAAGTTTCTATTGGAGAGGATTGTGTCTTGCGGCTCCAGGGTCATATATGCATTCCCAATGTCAAGGGTTTGAGGGAGAGGATTATAGAGGAGGCACACAGTTCCCGGTATTCTATTCATCCTGGTGCTACAAACATGTATCGGGATCTGAGATAGCACTATTGGTGGCGGCGGATGAAGAAAGACATAGTTGAGTATGTTGCTAGATGCCTAAATTTCCAGCAGGTTAAGTATGAGCACCAGAGGACAGGTGGTTTACTCCAGCAGATAACTATACCAGAGTGGAAGTGGGAATGTAGGTTGTGTCATTGTTGACAGGTTGGCCAAGTCGGCACACTTCATTCCACTTGCCACTACTTATAGTTTAGAGAGTTTGGCCCATATTTACATTTGGGAGATAGTTCAGTTACACGGTGTGCCTGTTTCTATCATATCAGATAGAGGCCCTCAGTTCACTTTGCATTTCTCGAGAACCGTATAGAGTGAGTTGGGCACCCGTGTAGAGCTCAACGCTGCATTTCATCTCCAGAACGACGGGCAGTCGGAGAGGACAATTCAGATCTTGTAGGACATGCTCAGATCATGTGTGATTGACTTTGGGGGAGGGGGGGATTCAGTTCTTGCCTTTAGCCAAGTTTTCTTACAACAACAGTTATCAGTCCACCATAGAGATGGCTCCATTTGAGGCTTTATATGGTCGGCGGTGTCGTTCTCCCATCGGGTGGTTTGAGCCTGGCGAGGCTAAGTTATATGGTACAGATTTGGTGAAGGATGACTTGGAAAAAGTAAAGTTGATTCAGGAGCGGCTCCGCACAGCACAGTCCAGATAGAAGAGTTACGTGGATCAGAAGGCACGTGATATATCAGTTATGGTAGGCGAGAAGGTCCTCTTGAAAGTCGATGAAGGGTATTATGAGATTTGGGAAGAAGGGCGAGCTGAGCTCCAGGTTTATAGGCCCATTCGAGGTATTGAGGAAAGTTGGGGAAGTTGCTTATGAGCTTGCTTTACCTCCCAGCTTATCAGGGGTTCATCTTGTATTTCATGTGTCTATGCTCCGAAGGTACCACACCGACCTATCACATGTGCTAGACTTCAGCACCATTCAGCTGGATGAGAGCTTGGGTTACGAGGAGGATTCAGTTGCCATTGTTGACAGGCAGGATCGCCAGTTGAGGTCCAAGAGGATTTCCGCAGTGATGGTCCAGTGGAGGGCTCAACCAGTCAAAAAGGTGACATGGGAGTCCAAGGAGGACATGCAGAGCAGATATCCACACTTATTCAGCACTCCAGGTATGATTCTAGACCCGTTCGAGGACGAACATTTGTTTAAGAGGTGGAGAATGTAACGACCCGATCGGTCATTTTGCTTTCTAGAACCCCGTACCCCTATATAAGACTTCCTGTACTTGATCTTACCAATTTATGACTTGTAGGGATGGTTGGTTCGGGATTTGGAAGAGTTTGGATTGAAATCGGAACACTCGGTTCCTTAAGGTTGGCTTAAAAGGCCAAGTTTCACTTTGGTCAACATTTTCAGTAAATGACCTCGGAATCGGGATTTGACGGTTCCAATAGGTTCGTATGATGATTTCGGACTTGGGCGTATGTTCGGATCGGGATTTAGATGACCTGGGAGAGTTTCAGCGCCTAATATCGAAAGTTAGTTTATGGAGGCTTTAGGAGTTCTTTAAATTTGGTATGGAACGTGTTTTGGCGATATCGAGGTCCAAATGGAAATTCGAGACTAGGAATAGTTCTGTAATATCATTTAAGACTGGCACGCAAAATTTGGTATCAATCCGAGTAGTCTAAGTATATTTCGGCGCATTGGAAATAAATTGATGAACTTGAAGTTCTTAAGCTTGAACCAATTGGTTTTGGGGTGAAATTCTTAGTTTTAATGTTTTTTTGGGCATTCCGAGAGTTCGAACTAGTCTGTTTTATGATTTTAAACTTGTTGGTATGTTTGGACGGGGCCTCGGGGGCCCTAGAGACCATTCAGATGATGCGCAAGTTGAGTCTAAAAATCAATAGGGCTGCTGGTGCACCAGATCTGGTGTGCCCGCACATGCGAGCCTTTGGCCACAGGTGCGAGCCATTGGCCGCAGGTACGAGCCATTGGCCGCAGGTGCGAGCCATTGGCCACAGGTGCGAGCCATTGGCCGCAGGTGCGAGCCATTGGCCGCAGGTGCGAGCCAAGCCCTACAGGTGCGACCCAAGGAGGGCAGCCCAGTTTTAGCAGATGCGTGTTCTTCTCTGCAGAAGCGGAAGCCCGTCTGTAGATGCGGCCCCAATTGGCCCAGCCAATTCCGCAGAAGCGGTCACTTGGTCCACAGAAGCGGATCTGCAGGTGCGGCCTATGCACCGCAGGTGCGAAAAATTCTGGGGCAATAAGGTTCATTTATTACCGGACTTAAGCCATTTTCATTCATTTTATTCCACTCTAGGGCGATTTGAGAGCTTGTAAGGAGGGGATTTCGACCTAACTTTGTGAGGTAAGTAATCTCTACTTAATGTAAGTTTAATACATAGATTTTGGGTAGATTTTAACATGAGAATTGGTAGAAATCATGGGTTTAGATGAAAAACCTAGGTTTCGATAAAAAAATAAGATTTTACCACGAAATTTACCATGAAACTTAGTAGATATCATATATTTATGTTCCTTGGGTTGTGGGTAGAAATTTTCTTCGAAAATTTCTAGAATCCGGGCACCTGGGCCCGGGGATGAATTTTTAGGAATCTTGCAATTTGAGTTGAAAAATTGCTTTAATAGTTGGGATATGAACTTTTAAGCCTATATTGATTAGTCTTTACATTATTTGGATAGACTTGGATTGTTCAGCACCAAATTGAGGGTTTGGGGCATAAGCTTGGACCAAAAAGTAGGCCTTGAAGCGAGCTAAGTCTCTTTTCTAACCTTGTAAGAGGAAAATTTCTCCATAGGTAAACTTAATTAATATGTGATTATTTGTCGGGGCTACGTACGCTCAAAGTGACGAGAGTCCGTACGTAGCTACTATTCCTGTTATGTCCGGATAGTTTTAGGATTACACCATGCTTTGGTGACGCCTTTATCTAATCATATATGTTGATTGTATTGGATAGGATTTAAATTTAATATTTTAAGAATTTCAAAGGTTTCAAGTAAATTATTATTTTGAAAAGAATTGAGGAAAGCTATGTTATAATTATATGTAACCGCGTTGCAAATATATTCCGCGATAGGGGTGACTATTTCCACTACTCTCATGGGAGCGGGTCGTTCGCCTCGGCAGGTTTAATAGATGCATCTATGGTTTGCGTCGTTCGACCCCGACAGTGCATAATTTGCATTTTTATGTTGGATCGGACCGAACGTCCTCAGTGGAATTTGTGTGTGCTAATAGAACTAGAAGACTTTTTATAATTGGTATAAATTTACTGTTTTAGAGATCATTTGTTTTAAATGATGGAAGTGTTTTGGGTTACTAAATATGATGGAAGAACTGTTCAGTTATTTCTTGTTCTGAGTTTATTGTTAGTTCTATATATCGTCCTTATTTAGAATCACACATTGATATATTGTTGGCCCTAGTATGTGTCCAAGTTGACCCCTCGTCACTACTTCTTCGAGGTTAGACGAGATACTTACTGGGTACATAATTTTATGTACTCATGCTACACTTTTGTACTTTATTGTACAGGATTTGAGGTGGGTGCATCTGGTCACTAGTCCGGTGCGTAGATTGATTTCCCAGCTCGAGACTACCTGGCGAGCTACCGTTTTGAGCCGTTCTGCAGCAGCAGCTGGTCACCAATCTGTGTTGGCTTGCCTAACAATAATGTTGGGCCCCATCACGGCCTATAAAGAAATTGGGTCGTGAAAATAGACTTGTAGCCAAAGGGTATAGCCAGCAGGAGGGGTTGGACTATACTGAGACCTTCTCTTCTGTATCCAAAATGGTTACATCAGGTTAATTTTAGCCATTGTTGCAGCTAAGCATTGGGTCATCTTTCAAATGGATGTGTACAATGCCTTTCTGCAAGGAGACTTACTTGAAGATGTTTACATGGAGGTTCCTCCAGGGTTTACTAGACAGGGGAAGAACTCTGCAAAATCCATAAGTCCCTATATGGACTTAAGCAAGCTCCTAGGCAATGAAATAAGAAGCTAACATATGCTTTACTACAATTTGGATTCATTCAAAGTCACTTTGACTATTCATTGTTCACCAGGAAAGTGGAGTCTGAGTTAATAGTGGTACTTGTCTATGTGGATGACTTGCTTGTAACTGGAGCAACCAAAGGTTGATTCTTCATACCAAAAATGATTTGAAACTGAAATTCAAAATGAAAGACCTAGGTGAACTTAAAAATTTTTCTTGGAATTGAGTTTACTAGAACATCTAAGGGAGTTGTGATGAGTCAAAGGAAGTATTCCTTGGAACTCATTGCAGAGATGGATCTTAGTGGTGCAAATCTGCTGGTACACCTTTGGAAGAAAATGTAAAACTATATGAAGAATATGACAGGTTCATTCATGGTCAGTCTTCCTCTAAAACAGATGACAAGTTACTAGTTGATGCTAGAAAATACCAAAGACTGATAGGAAGATTACTCTACCTTACTATGACTAGAGTTGACATTGCTTATGTAGTGCAGGTTCTGAGTCAATACATACACAAACCAAAGCAGTCACACATGGAAGCTGCATTGCGAGTGGTAAGGTATATCAAAGGTTCTCCAGGACTGGGTCTTCTAATGCCATCTGCAGACTCAGGAAAACTGGAAGGTTTTTGTGACTCAGATTGGGGAGGATGTCTACAGACCAAAAGATCAGTTAAAGGTTACTTGGTGCAGTTTGGGGATGCATTGATTCCATAGAAGTCAAAGAAACAAAAAATTGTAGCAAGAAGCTCTGCAGAAGCAGAGTTCAGGAGCATGACTTCAGCAGTTGCTGAACTCACATGGCTTACAGGGCTATTCAAAGAGTTAGGTGTGGAGATTGAGCTACCTATAACTCTTAACTGTGACAGTAAAGCTTCTATTCAAATAGTATCCAATCCTATATTTCATGAAAGGATTAAACACATTGACATTGATTGTCATTTTGTTCGCGAGAAGTTAGTGCAAGGTTTTATCAAAATACACCATGTTCCCATTAAAGAGCAGCAGGCTGATCTCCTAACAAAGAGCCTTGGTCGAGTGCAGCATGACTACTTAATGTCCAAGCTAAGGCTGAAAGATCTCTTTCAACCATTAGCTTGAGGAGGGGTGTTGAATCAAGTGCTATTGACAACTGTGTACAAATAATTATATGTAATAAATTAGTATTGTGATTAGTAGGTAGTTAAGAGGAGTAAGGTGGTTAAGTAGTTAGAATAGTATAAAATGTACAATTATTTTCTATTTGTTGGTTGAGATAATAAAAACAGAGCATAACCGCTCATTTTCTCTCATCTACTTCTTCTTCATTTTAGCTTCCATCGACATAGCTTAGAGCTGAATCTAGAGTTCATCAGGCTTTAATTTCATGCTCAGAAAGTGGAAGAGTATAGGTTGATGGGATTGTTGTAGATGGAAAGCCTTTTTGTGAATGTTATTCTTGTTATGGAGGCCCTGATTGCTCTCTATTATTCCCAAACTGTCCTGTTAATGTTTAAAGGTAGCATTATCTCCCTCTTTCCACCTCCTCAACCCTGAGATAAATGTAGAGCGAGTTTGTATATAGTTCAACTGAACTCATAGCTTGCGACCAATTAAAATCATAGGCTCCTTTCACTCTAGTTTAGGTGGCAGCATTTCCATTTTAGTCCGTTAAAAAAAAAGGCATATTTCTTAATGGGATAATACATAATTATATCTCTAAGGTTGTCTCACTTTACCAGTTGCATCCTGAAATTTTACGGGAGTCCTATGACCCACCCCCCCTAAATTTGTTTGAAGTGAAATAAATACAACAATCTGAGATCACCACCAATTTAAAAAAAAATCAGTAGATTACATGCACCAATCAGATTTTGCCAGTCATTTCTATTTATATTAGTCATTATTTTTATTTTATCTGTTTATATTTTCCTTTTCTTTCTTTTTTCTTTTTTTTCCTTCCTTCTTCTCCAACAACTTTGTCACAATACCTCCACCATAGATTGACATAACACAACCTCCATCAAAACTGAAATCAAACCAGGGAAAATCATCATCAAAGCCTTTAGATACTAAAGTAACTGAAATCAAATTACTATTATCTAAACCACCACCAAATCTATCGGAAATCAAATCAAACCACCAATTAAAAAAAATTTGAAAATCTAAATCACCACCCAAACAAAGCCCAAAATTGGCTCTTGTTCGTTGTTCTAGGATTTAGTGGTGCGAATGATTATTTTACTTCAATCATTCGTTTTCATTTAATCAGGTTGATATGGCTTCGACTTTGCGAGAGGATCCAAGAAATTAAAACAAAAATCTAGAAACTCCACTAAGAATCAAAGCCAAACGAGGACTACTCTTTGATGGGTTTTATAAGATTTCTCTGTTGGCTTGCGGGAAATTTTTGATATGGTGATTGACAGGTGGTGGAGATTATGGAAGAAGAAGAAACAAGAAAGAGAAAAAGAAAAGAAAACGAGAGAGAAGAGAGAGAGAAAAGAAAAAGGAAAAATAAATGAAAAATGAAAGTTCTAGAGTTTTTACGCGCTTTCATCTGGTGCAAAACAGATCCAGTACCACGTCAGCGAAAAAGGTGATCTTTATTTCATTCAAAATAAATTCGCGGGGGAGGGGGGTCATAAGACCTCCATAAAATTTAAGGGTGCGACTGGTAAAGTCGGACAATCCCATGGAGGTAATTATGTATTATGCCTTTTTTAATTCTAAAAATAATTAAATTCAATCTTTCAATTTTATTCTTAATGATAAATTTTTATAGCCATATAAATATTATGATATGTTTAAGATCACAAGTTTAAAATTTTTATTTATGATATGTTTAAGATCATATATTTTAAAATTTTAATTTAATTTCTTAGACTGTGTGTTTTTTTTTTTTTTTTTTGTTCTTTCTCTTGCCATTTTAGTAAATAGAATTCAATGAACCTTTGACACGATAATAAAGGGTTGATTGGAAAAAAGCAAATTTCATCAGTTTTGCAGGATAAATTTGAGCCAGTCCACTAACGATAAGGGCAATATTTGAAAAACCCAAATTCTAATGGAGGACAGTTATTTTATTTCCCATTGTTGATGAGCACTTTCAGCCCCTTTTCCATTTTCTATATAAAAAGATCCGTAAAGGGTCAAAATACCCTCAACCTATTTGATTTGATACATATATATTCTCCGTCCACCTATTGAGCCATAAATACCATCACCGTTAGCTTTCTATCTCACTTATGCCCCTACGATTAATGGTCAATGAAAAATTAAAAAAAATTTATTTAAATTACCCGTGACAAATTCTTATTGGTCTAATTTTAAACTATTATCCTAATTAAATAAAGCACACCCTTAACTCTTTTTTTTATCCAACCCCAAAATCCGACCCACCTAAAGAAATAGGCAAACTCGTGATTGTTAAAAAAAATTAACTTCTCCATCTTTTCAACACTACTATCATCGTAGTTGGACCAATAAAAAGTTGCCACGTGTAATTTAAGTAAACTTGTTTTTATTTGGCATTGACCATTAGTGGTAGGGCATAAGTGAGCCAGAAAAATAATGGCGGAGGCATTTTTGCTCAGTAGATGGACAGAGGTCATGTTTGTACCAAATCGAATAGACAGAGGGCAATTTTGACCCTTTTTTAGTAAAAAGAACAAATTAATGAAATTGCTAATATCACGACCCAAAATCCATAAGGTCGTGATGGCGTCGGACACCACTGTCAGGCAAGCCAATCATTTAATAGCTGACATAAATTACTGTTTTAACATTTCCGAAATCGTACCTTTCACTTACAACCCAATGAGAGAATAAAAATTTATCAAATAATTGTGACAGGTAAACCATTCGATTTATTAAATTAAATCCAAAACACATCCCAGGATCCGGTGACACAAGTACACGAGTAATTTCTAAGATTTTTTACAAATACTACAAACCTTGTCCGAAATACAAATTGGACAAGGAATAAAAATGAAAATACAATACATAGGGGAAGACTCTGCCGACTGCGGGTCATCTCCGGGTGATGCAGCTCGTCTAAGTCTCCAAGTCAGCCATATTTCTATGAAGGTACCTGTGCAACAAAATGCACAATAGGTTTACAAAAACAACGTGTACTCAGTAAGTATCCCGCCTAACCTCAGAGAGGTAGTGACTAGAGGTCGAATTTGACACTTGCTATAAGTCAGTTTGGTATAATCAAGTGAGATGCTAAGCATGAGTATCATAGTAAAATTTAGTAATAATCAGGGATAAGAGATATCAACTTCTTTCACATTTAACACATTAATTTATCATCATTTCAGTTGGAAATTCACAACTTCTTAGGCCAATAAATAGTAATAATTACAGGAAATACGCAGCAATTATCATGCACAAGAAAAATGTTGAGGGTCGAACGGTGCGGACCAACAATAATAAAATATGCACTGCCGAGGGTTGAACAGCCCGAACCATAGATGCATCTATCTGCCCCGCTCGCGAACCGAACATGCGACGCGGTTAACACAATATTAGGACTACCCCGCTCGTGAATCATACCTGCTACTCGGGTCCCTGTATAAATATACATAATACAGGGTCATCCTGCTCGCGAATCATAGATGCGACTCAGGCACCTAAAGTTACACATATTCACACCAATAAACCACATTTTTTATCATGAAAATTAGATGTTCAATGAAGTGATAAAATTCTCCTTTTAATAAATATGAGAATAGTATTTAAAACCTTTCTGGAGATTTACTTGCCAATTTCGACAGGGTTCCAAACTCTATAGATTTATCCGAAACACAATTATCCAAGGAAGAATCAATTCTCCTTCTACGTGATTAAGAAAAGTAAACTCTATCCTTCTTAGAGATTTAGATACTAATTGAAAGCATCACATGATATTTTATTGACAAGGTCACAAGTACAACAAGTAAAGCATCCTACTGGGCCCTAGACTACTCGAACATGGCATAATAGTAGCTACGCATGGACTCCCGTCACCTCGTGCGTACGTAATCCCCGCAAATAATAGCATGTATTCATTTAGTTCACATATGGGGACAATTCCCCCTCATAAAGTTATAAAGGAGACTTACCTCGCTCAGAAATTCCAATACCGGCTTCCAAGCCCTTCCGACAACTCCAATGGACGCACAACGCCCCAAAACTATCCAAATAACGACAAACCAATAAAAATACACT
>ML327328.1:0-12222 GCA_005239505.1 Nicotiana paniculata
ACTTTAAGTGGAAAAACTCCCGTACCCCCTTTGGGGCGTATAAAAAAAGGAGGTGTGACAAAAACTAGAAAATTATTTTTGTTTTTTTTTCAAATGGTAAAAATAACTAGGGATATGACCTTCACATAGGTGTTCGCTTAATGGGTTGTAAGACTTAAAGCTTATTTTCTTGGTCGGTGTGGATTATAGCTATCAACACTCAAGTACCCACTCAATACCTCTCAGTCAGAGAGTGATTTTGCCCAATTTAGCTTTCTCAAGTCCAAATGGTATTGAACAAAGAAATTGATAATAAGCTCAAGTCGGGTTTTACTATCTATAGATTCAACCCTTTAATTGGGTTTATCAATCTCTCGACTGACCCAATTCCTTGCTAGCCAAGTTTTCTAGACTAAGTCACTCTTTATCAGGTAGAGACCAAGTCAATTAGGCATAAAATAATATTTGCAACCATTAAATCTTTAATTAAAAGCAAGAAAATGGATATATAATCAACACCCAACCATAAACAAGCAATAAATCAAACACCCATTTAGTTTACACTATAGGGTTGGGTCACAATCCTAGTGAAAATCTAGCTACTCATGCTTAAATTAGAAGATAAAGAAGAAGAAGTGATAATTAAACCCATATTAATGATTTAAATGATAAAACCAATATTCAATAAGCTTAAAATAACTAAAATAACTAAAAGAAGCAAAGTAAACGACTGCTGGTGTCAAAAGGTACAAAAGTTAGCCTAAAAAGGGAAACTATTCTATTTATACAATGCTGGAATTTTCGAACAAAATTGCCCTTTTCGGAGGTTCTGCGGCTGCACAATTACATGTGCGGTCCACACTTCCTTTGAGCTTGGAATGAGAGCTATCTGAACTTCTGATCTTGCTTAGCTTCTACGGCCGCACATTTCATGTGCGGACCGCACTTTGCACTTGGAGTCTGATAAGTTTTTTTTCACAATCTGCAGCAGTAGATGGAAATCTGCGGGAAGCACTTTGAGCTTTTGTGCATGATTTTGTCCTTGAGTTCAGATCACTCCTTCTTGAGTTGGATTTTTATCCACCATTCCTGCATTTAAGCATTTTTATCAGTTTTCGGGAATACAATTAAACGCTTTTGGACTAAAACGAAAGTAAAAATATGCTAATAAGTAGTCAAAATACCCCAATCCCCCAATCTTAAGCTATTTCTTGTCCTCAAGAAATAAGGTAATTCCCCCCTCCCCAAGTTAAGAGCTATTCTAGGTAATCAAAATTGAATGAATCACACATCAATTGTGACTAACAATTACCCACACACTTATAAAATATTAACAAGGCAATGGATTGAACTTTTAAACACAAATAGTTCTAATGTGACACTTGAGCATCAAGAGTTGACTTAATTCATCAAGGAAACTCGCTCTTTCATGTAAGTCATTGTGGACTCCAAACTCCTTCTCTTCTACTCTCCATTTGCACCTCACTTAAGAATGTAGCACTCAATTCAAAGATTTGTGAAAGGTTCGCTCATCTCTCTTAAAAGAATGTCACAAGTACGACTTTAAGTACCATTTGCTTGCCCCTTATGTAAATCACCACTAATGTAAGCTCACTTGGCTCGCAATCACGTAGGGCTTTTTGGGAATGTAATGAAGGCTTTTGTACTAGGTTGGATATACTATGATATAATGGATTCATCTTTTCTTAAGAACTCTATTTTCTCTTATCGGCTCATGCTTTACCAATTTTTGAGGAATTTTCTTTCCCACCGGGGGGGGGGGGTAGAGATACTTAGCATCACTCTTTCTTGGTCATGATATTTATTTCCTCCTTATTTGTTTTCTCCATGCTTTGCATCATTACCATTCTTTGAAATCCCTTCAACTTTTTAAATTATTCATTTTCTTTTTGCATATTTCTTTTTGTTCTTCTTTCTTTTTCTTGCCTTCCCTTTTATTCATTCCTTTTCTCTTTTTGTGCCTTGATACCTTTTTCTAACTTCTCGTCTCTCCCCCAAACTTACGTTTTTAGCCAATTGTTTCACAATAGTGTGAAGGAAAGCTCGGGTGCCAAGAAAGGGTCACGACAGAACGGGCATAGGCTTGTAACATGGTGATCAAACGAGAAATGTTTTAGGCTCAAATGGGTTGACTAGGGATAACAACATTGGTGGGTCATGAAAAATTTTCAGGTGGGTCAAGGAGAGCCTACAATCACTTCTCAAGCCAAGCAAAACTTAAAATTTCGCCTAGAAACACATTCGGGGCAAGCTCTAGACCATTTACACGGGTACTTGGACTTGCAAAAAAATCATTTCACCTCTCACGCAGCTGGATTGTTAAAAAGGATAGAGTCGAGGGCCCATAATGACCATATTCAAGATTGAAAATCACTATGGTTCGACTAAACCACTCGATGATTGCCTAAGTCAACACAAGAGTACAAGGTCACTAACTAGAGCTACTTCTTTCCAGAAAAACTTGTTTTTAACCATAAGCACGTAGTTAAGTGTGTTGATACCAAGTGAAGCATGTTTGACTCTTTTATTCATTACTATTACTATTCTTACCTAAACACCAAAAATGGACTCAATTCCTTAAGAAGGTTGTCATGCCATCCATCGTTGGGAAGAATCACCCGGTTCACACAAAAATTATCTTTGGAAAGAACCGTGGAATTAAGAAAACCAAAGGCTTATTGACCACTAAAAACATAAAAGGAAACTACAAAATTAAAAAGAAGCTATTAGGCTAAACAAGAAGCTACTGAATTAAACATAGACTAATAAGGAAAAAATAAAGAATTTAATAAGAAAGCTACTAAAAACATAAATGAATGTACATAATGAGAGGGTAAAAGAGAGAATATATACATCAATATAGAAAGAGGGAAGGATATATACATAAATAAAAAGAAAAAAGGAAAATATTATTAGTTATTATAAACCAAGTGTCAAATCATCCAAATATCAAATAAACTCCACCCCTCGAATAAAAAGAAGCATTGTCCCCAATGCTTAACAAAATAAGAATAAGGAAAGGTAAGAGTAAAGAGGACTCCCTATGGGGTCTTGGACATCTCTGTGTCCATATAAACTTCACCACCCCCAGCCTCCTCCAACTGGATCTCATCATCCTCGACTCTGGGAGTAGGTGGGTTGGTGAACATCTGTCGCACCGCCTCAGCAGTGTCGGCAGCCAGGTCTGGCTCCTCAGAATGGCCAACTGGTGCCACTGGTGCTGAAGGTGCTACTGGATCTACTGGTGTTGCTGGATCTGTTCCCATCAGCATGTTAAATGGAAGGTCCCCAGTGGTTGCTATCTTAGTGACTTCTCTCCTCAGTCTGTCTACTGCCTTCTTGGATGCCTGAGTTTTCTTCATCTTCTTTACCTGCTTCCCAATCTCCTCAATAACTGCTCTATGTGCCACCAGAGTGTCCATGATGGTCTGCTGTTTCTCTAAAAGCTTCTTCAATGCATCCTCCACTGTTTGAGGAATCTGGGGTGCCGAGGTGGTTGACTAAGCTGCAACAGCACTGAAAATGTCAGTCAGCTTTGTTGTGGTTGTTTGCAATCATTTGTTGAGGCTCGTCAGTGTTTGGGAGACTCGCAACGCAAATAATTGCTGAGTGGGCATGGGCACCTTCTTCAAAGATGATGCTTAAGGCACTGATGCTGAAGGACCAGATGAAGGAGGTGGAGGCATAGCTGCAGCAACATTAGAAGGATCAGTGAAAGTAGACAGCATGTCAACTGTCTCAACGGCTACCCTGGCAGGCTCTTTAGACTAGCCTGCAGTAGTAGAGGATTGACCCTTCTTCTTTGGGTTTCCATCACCCATCAAAGAGTACCATGAGAAGGGATTCTTTGCCCGCACTTTAGTATCAAAATTCCTTGGCTCTGCACCCGCATCTGTAAGATACTCAGTGATAATGTTGGGATACAGGTAGGAGATTTGATCTTGCTTGGCGACCAGAGACATGTTGGCCGAAATCACGACACCCACATTGATTGGGTACCCGAGCCATGATGGAAGCAACTAGAACTTCCCTCGGGATTGGGAGATTGGTTTCATTCTGTCACGGATCTAGTCGACTGCACAAAAAGGTCTGCCATCCTTTTGCTTAAAAAATGAGGGTGTTCCGCTGAATCGGAACCCTTGCTGTGATCCATGGTGGTGGTGGTCCTGGAGATACCAAAATCTCAGCTAGCCATGAGTGAGCTGCATCACCCAGTGTGAATTTCTCTAGATATTGCACTGGCTCTATATCCTCAAACCCTAAATATGCATTCAGGGTGCTCTTCTCAAATCTTACTTTTAAGTTCCCCACTTTTGTCACCTTGGTCGCCTTCTTGATATGCGCCACATTGGCGTAAAATTCCCAGACCAAGTGCTCTTTGGCATCCACCACACTCTGAGTGAACCATGTCCACCCTTTTCTCTCCCGAAATTGTCTTGACACATTTGGGTTGTATCTATCCAGATCTTTCAACAAAAACTCCCGCTCAAGAGTGAGCGATCTCTGCCGCCGCCACTCTCGGAACCTGTTGAATGCAGTCAGGCTCACAAAACTATCTTCCCAAACTTCCTTCTTCTTAGACCTATCAAGGCCTGAAACTTTGGTATCACCCCCGACCATCATCCGGGACATCATCCACATCTACTATAGTAGTTAGTGCGGCTGGGGAATGTGTAGATGAAGGCTCTGAAGCCTGACTGTTTCCTTCTGACCCCTCAGAAGTACTCTCAGAAGAGGTGGGATCATTTCTCAGTTGGTATCTGTCCTAAGGTAGCTGTGGCTATGATTGTACAACATGTTATTCTTATAATGAGTAACCCTTCGATGCTTCCCTAGACGGGGCATATGAGCTTGATTCAGAGGGTTTTGGCTGTCTACCTCGGCCTGCTGTGGGCTTCTTTCCTAGTACTCTTTTGGGGCCGAGAGGTAAAGTGCTTTTGGCTCTGCCTGTGGAAGGCTCAAATCTCCTTTTAGATGTGTCACCACTACCTTGTTATCTAATCATTAACTGTATAAAATAGCAGCAAGGGTCAGTTATAGATCAAGTGTAGGTGAACATAAAATTGCAGAACAAAACCAGTTACAGGGTGGTGAAGTGCAGTTCGTAAATTTTTGAGTGCGGCAGCAGATGGGTTTGTGCGGAGTTGAAAGTGCTGTCGCAATGATGGTTCTGCGATCCGAACGATTTTGAGTGAGACCGCACATCTAAACTGCGGTCCGCATAATTTTGGGTGCGGCCGCACATTGGAACTTCAAAATGACAACTCTCTGAAGATAGAGAATTGCTTGATCTACGGCCGTGGTTGAATTTCTACGGACCACACAATTTCACGTGCGGTCCGCACTATCATGCTACACCAAGTGCCCTATCCTACAGATCTGCAGACCGCACAATTCCTTGTGCGACCGCATAATTCAAAATTTATCGGGCAGAAAACTTAGGGTTTCAATTTTTTGCATACAAATTTGACATGGTAGTATAAATTAAACAATATCAAGCAAATACCCATCCCACATATAGCAGCTAAGAGTTCACCTAACACAAATTACACCCCATTTAGACATGAAATTGACAAATGGTCTCAATTAACTAATAAATTCTAGACTAACTAAGAAAATTAAAAAATTCTAGAAATGATTTTGGTACATACAAGTGATGAAGTGGTGTTAAGGATGGATCTAAAATGTTCAATTAAGTGGCAGGTGCTTGAATAAGTTGTGTGCAAATTCTTAGACTTTGTGTTGAGATTTCAGAGAAGTGAAAGTTTGAACAGTAACCTTAGGGCTGCTATTTATACCATCCAAAGTGGCTAAGGTTATAAGAGCTGAGTGCAGCCGCAGAATTCCTTCTGCGGTCCGCACTCTGTTGCCTAGTGCTCACTTTCCTTCAACTGATATGCGGTCTGCAGATTTTGGTGCGGAACATAGATTTCTTTGTGCATATGCACATTGGCCATTTCTCTGACAGAAAAACTTCAAAGAGTTTACAATTTTTCCATGTCAACTTGTGCGGACGCGATTTCCTTCTACTATAACATTTGAAATTGTGTAGTCTGCACTTTTTTCATACATGACCAATTTTCCTAAGCCTAGTTCCTGTAAAGCACAGACATTCCTGCAACACACTTCAAATCCAGTTAGCACAAAATAAGACCTATCTAAAAAAGGAAGAAAAGAAAAAGAAAAAGAAACATTGGTTTCCTCCCAAGAAGCGCTTGATTTAACGTCGCGACACGACGCATATTACAATCACTTCAAATGAATCATGGTCACCACGTGGCCATCATCATCTTGTCCAAAATAATGCTTTACCCTGTGACCATTGAATCGGAATACCTCACCACTTTTGTTTTTTAATTCCAATGCACCGAAGGGTGTCACGCCCACAATTTCAAAGGGACCACTCCATTTGGATTTTAGCTTTCCGAGAAACATCCTTAATCGCGAGTTAAATGACAACACAAGATCGCCCACCTTGAATTCCATGTTTCAGATGTATTTGTCATGAATGTACTTCATTTTTTCTTTGTACAAGGATGAACTTGCATATGCATGGTGCCAGAATTCATCTAGTTCATTCAAATGTGCAACTCGTAAGGTAGCAGCTGCATCCCAATCAATATTTAACTTATTCAAATCCCACATGGCCTTGTGCTCAAGTTCCACCAGAAGATGACAAGCTTTTCCAAACAACAAGCGATATGGAGACATCCCGATAGGAGTTTTGAAAGAAATCCGATAATCCCATAGTGCATCATCAAGCTTCTTTGACCCATCTGTCCGGTTAGCATTCACGACTTGGATAAAATAGTCTTGATCTCCTGGTTGGAGACTTCCACTTGTCCGCTTGCTTGAGGATGATAGGGAGTTGTAACTTTGTGAGTGACACCATACTTGCTAACCAAGTTGCGACCCCCCATCGCTTATGATAGCCCACGGAGTACCAAACCTTGTAAAGATGTTCTTTTTCAAAAATGCCACCACACTTCTTGCTTCGTTGTTGGGTAGAGCAATGGCCTCAACCCATTTTGACACACAATCCACTGCTACCAAAATGTAGGCATTCCTACAAGAGCTTACAAAAGGTCTCGTGAAGTCAATACCCCACACATCAAAAATATCAATCTCCAAGATGGTGGTGAGGGGCATTTCATTTTTCTTTGTGATCCCATCGGCCCTTTGACATTCATCACAATGCTTGACTATATCACTTGTATCCTTGTAGAGAGTAGGCGAATAGAATCCACAACTTAACACTTTGTCCGTCATTCTTGCTCCAGCATGGTGACCACCATATGGTGAAGAATTACAAGCTCCAAGAATTTCGACTTGTTCCTCCTCCGGCACACATATTCTAATCACGCTATTGATACAAATCCAGAAGACGTACGGTTCATCCCAATAATAGTCTTGAAAATCCCGTTTGAGCTTCTTCCTTTGGTTTGAAGATAATTCATTTGGGACAATACCACTCACAAGATAATTTGATAGATCAGCAAACCATGGAATCTCCGTCATCGAAATGTCTAGGAGTTTCTCATCAGGGAAGGAGTCATTGATTTCAAGGCCATTGTCACACCTCCTTTTTCCACTACCCCCTTCGGATTAATGAAGGGGTAGCAAGGGAGTTTTTCTACTTTAAGTGACATTATTCGGATTTGGGATTTATTGGGCTGGGTAGGTTGAGTGTATAGGGATTGGGCCTGGGTATTTCTTGGCCCAGGTCCGATTTTTGACTTCCTTGACTAATTAAACTAATTAATCTAATTATGTTATAATCTAATTTAATCCAAAAAATATAGTAACTAATTTAGACCTTACTTTTCATCTATTTACAGATTAATCAAGAATAAAACGACCAATTTTATATTCCTAATTAATCTATAATTTAATGAATAAAAATGATTAGTTTTAGTAATTAGTTATTAAAACTACATTACATTAAATAACCATCACTCGTCTATTATTCAGTTAATTTTAACTTTATAATTCTTTGATAATAGTGATACAATTTTGAACAAATTTAAAAAGATGAAATATGTATATGCCAAAAAAAAATACAAATCTTTCACAATTAATCACTGAAAATCAACAAAAATCTATGAAATTAATTTATCTATCGAATTTTGTAGGAGCATTTAGTAGGTGAAAAATCACATGCTCACAGCTGCCCCTCTTTGCTCGGAAACGCGAAGAGTTTTCAGGCAAAGACAAAGTGAGCAGTTATGAACGACTTTTACCCGTTTGCATACTCCATGTGAAGCGTTTTCGAAAAGTTTGACCGAACCCTGCTTCAATGGTTGCCTACATATCCTTGGTTATAAAGGAATCAGGTCAGTGTAGTTCTGGAAGTTTTGGTAGCTGGGACTACCGAGTAACTGTGGTTTCACTGCGGTTGCTGCTGTTACAACTGCGGATCTCCTTGTTACACCCAAAGTAAACAAAACGACAGACCAATTAAACCTATCAGCTGCTAGTTACAAGATTCCTATCTAAGACCTGTTCTTGAGTCTTGATATTCTGCTAACTCTGACCCGGATCTTGATGTTTGTTAGCTGCAGGTGTTGGTTTCGTCTCTTCACTTTTCGGACCATTGCAGGATATACCGAACGGATGACTTCAATCTCGTCCTGAATAGTCCATATCTTCTCCATATCCGCACTTTTGGATTCAATCTTCTCCTTCTTCTTTTGGGTTGTTATTTTGGATCGAAACTTCTTCTTTTGATCGTCTCGAGTTCCAATGTTCTAGAAACGTAATCTGCACAAAATCAAAACGAACGAACAAAATTTCTGCCCCAGCTTTCGCTAGGGAAATTTTGTGAGTTATTGCAAGAAAATCTATACTACTTTATTATTGAAAGCGGCAAAAGGCTGGGAGAAGTGCACCCGGAGTTATTGTAGACTAGGGAGTGGATACGCTATGCCTAAAAAGTAACATCAACTAGGGATTGGAAACCCTATGTTGGAAAAGATTGACAGGTTATGTTGCCGTCAAGAAAAGATCACCAGGTTATGCCGGTGTCTGAGGAAGGATCAACGGGTTATGCCGTGGTCAAGAAAAAGATCACCAGGTTATGACGGTGTCTGGAAAGGTCAACAGGTTATGTTGTCGCCTGAGAAAGAGATCACTAGGTTATGCCAGTGTCTGGAAGATGATCAACAAGTTATGCTGTTGTCAGAAGGATCACCGGGTTATGCCGGTGTCCGGGGAGGTCAACAAGTTATGTTGTTGCCTGAAAAAAGAGATCACTGGGTTATGTCAGTGTCTGGAAGTGATCAATAGGTTAGGCTGTTGTCAGGAGGATCACCGGGTTATGCTGGTGTCCGGGGAGGTCAACAGGTTATGCTGTTGCCTGAAAAAAGAGATCACTGGGTTATGCTAGTGTCTGGAAGTGATCAACAGGTTATGTTGTTGTCAGGAGGATTACCGGGTTATGCCGGTGTCCGGGGAGGTCAACAGGTTATGCTGTTGCCTGAAAAAAGATATCACTAGGTTATGCCAGTGTCTGGAAGTGATCAACAGGTTATGATGTTGTTAGGAGGATCACCGGGTTATGCCGGTGTCCGGGGAGGTCAACAGGTTATGCTGTTGCCTGAAAAAAGATATCACTAGGTTATGCCAGTGTCTGGAAGTGATCAACAGGTTATGATGTTGTTAGGAGGATCACCGGGTTATGCCGGTGTCCGGGGAGGTCAACAGGTTATGCTGTTGCCTGAAAAAAGAGATCAACTGGTTATGCCAGTGTCTGGAAGTGATCAACATGTTATGCCGTTGTCAGGAGGATCACCGGGTTATGCCGGCGTCCGGGGAGGTCAACAGGTTATGCTGTTGCCTGAAAAAAGAGATCACTGGGTTATGCCAGTGTCTGGAAGTGATCAACAGGTTATGCTGTTGCCGGAGGAAGAGATCACCAGGTTATGCCGGTGTCTGCTTGGGTGCGGGACCCTATGTTGGCATCAACTGAGGACTGGGGTATCCTTGGTTGGAAAATGTTTGTCCAGGGGTTGAGGATCCTACGCTACTTTTAGGGTCGCATCACATTTAACCTCATTTCTTCTTTCTTTTCATTTTTTTTATATACGCGGGAATTTTTTTTTGGAGGAAACTTCCCTTTCGTTGGAGTCAATGCTGTAGAGTTCCTTCTAGATCTTGCGCGATTCCTTTTTATTGCATCTTCCTTTTGCACGGTTTCTTTTGCACCTGTTTCTTGTTTCCTATTTTCAAGCAAAGAACAATTCATTAGTTTGAAACGGTGGTTAGTTTTTCCACCTTGATTTTCAGCTGCTTGATCTCAGTTCTTTTGACGGAGATCTCAATCACTTGCTTGCTTTGTTTGCTTGCTGGGGATTGGGTTTCATCTCTAATCCCGGGGACCTTGGCTTTCCAGATTTCACCATGGCGATCGGTCCCGTGGGACCCAATCATTTTATTTTGCCTTTGTGGGCTTTTCACTTGCTTTTTCTTTCGGATTTTCAGAGTATTGGGGAGGAGTTTTGGCTCCTCGAATTCTGCTGCGACGGTTAGTCGTGTGGGACTTAACCTTTCCAACTTTATTTCGCCTTTATTGGCTTTTCATTTCTGACTTTTCTTCCAACTATAACTTTAGTTCATTTGGAATATTTCGGCTTTTCAAACCTTTCCAAGATGGTTAGCCACGTGGGACTCAACCTTTCAACTTCATTCGCCTTTAATAGGCACTTCAATTTGATTTCTTCTTTCAAGGTTTTGAGTTTGAAGCATCGGCCGCTACGGCCAGTCGAGATCTACTTGATGCCCCTGACGAGGCTGGGTTCCTTTTGCATATTAGCCCGTGTCAAATGAGAGCCCTGTAAATCAGTCTTGCCACCTTTTCTTTGCCTTAGTTTCGGGACAGAGTTAGGCCGAAGGTATTCAAAAGAAAAATAAACGACAGGATGGACAACGAATTTAAACAAAAGGTGTCCCTTTTGGGGAAAGGAAAGAAAGACTTATCTGGAGTGCATGCGGACTTCAATTAACATGACATGCCATTTGGACTGGATGCCTGATCCGTGTAAACCGTCCGACTCTAAAAAATTCATCACAACTATCATCTCGAGATCTAGAAACCCTGCCCTGGACTGTGTCTATAGTGATCCATTATCCTTTTCGATTAGTGGCGCCCTTTGCGAGTTTTCACCAACTAACCTCTCTCATTTCTCTTCTTACTGTCGCCTTGTAGTGCTCTTTGCGAGTTTTCACTAACAAGACTCTCTCATTTTCAATTTCTCTACTCACCGTCGCCTTACAGTGCCCGTGTGGGTTTTCACCGATAAGACTCTCTCATTTTAATTTCTCTCATTGCTTGTATCTTCTTCGAACAACTGTATTTCCAATTTTGGACATTTATGCCGATTGATCGGAAGGGCTTGAACAGGGTTTTTGGCGAAAAGAATTTGGATTGAGCTACAGCTTTGGAAACTTTCATGCGCAAACGTCGCTGATCATAGCATTTGCCCCAGTTTAAACTCTTGGGGAAATGTGAAATTTTTGGCGTGGTGTGACTGAACCACAAGGAGAGGCTGCCTATGTATTCTTTCGGAATCAAGTCGAATGTAGTTCAGGGAAAGATTTTTGTTTTTGTTTTGGTTTTTTTTTTCAATGACCATTTCGGGTTCCAAAGAGGGTAATCAAAGAAGAGTAACCGGCTCAAAGGGTTTGCAAAAAGGGGTTAATGGTGTTTGGGTAGCGAGAATGAAAGCCTTCGTCATCCCAACCGAAAAATACTTGCCGATATATTGGGGATCAAACATAATACCTTTTGACGGCATCTGCATTGACAGCCGTTTTGGGGTCATTTCCTTTGATGTCTCCCAGGTATAATGCTCCTTTTGGTAGCAATTTCCTTATGATGTATGGACCTTTCCAATTTGGGGCGAATTTTCCTTTCGCTTCTTCGTGGTGTGGGAGGATACGTCTTAAAATGAGTTGCCCTACCTCGAAGTTCCTAGGTCGCACTTTCTTGTTGTAAGCGCGGGCCATTCTTTGCTGGTATAATTGTCCGTGGCATACTGCAGCCATTCTTTTTTCATCGATCAGAGTTAATTTCTCCAGTCGGGTCTTGACCCACTCATTTTCTTCAATTTCTGCTTCGACAATAACCTGAAGGGAAGGAATTTCAACTTCAGTGGGTATCACAGCTTCTGTGCCATAAACCAATAGGTAAGGGGTAGCTCCCACCGATGTACGCACGGTCGTGCG
>MDKI01005285.1:0-26906 GCA_005239505.1 Nicotiana paniculata
CTGAAAAATCAATCAATATTCATAAAATCAATTGATTTATTGGGACTTTTATAGGACGATACGACGAGTAAAAATCACATGCTCACACATGTCAGCAAAGGTTAAGTAGGAAAAGCCATTGTTTGCCTTAAAATGAAGTGCCCACTGCCCCATAACACAGTTCCTTCAATCAAAACAAAAATCAAGAATGTTCCATTCTATATAGGAAGTTCCTTATCCAAAATATTCCCTGATATAACCAACTACTGCATCAAGGATCAATAATGTTGTTCTTTTCAGCCTTTCTGATTCTCCGAACCATATACTTCTCGATTTCTCAAGATCACAACAGGCATATAGAGCCAAGATGAACCAACAAAAACATAAAATCTGGTATGACAATACAAAGATACAAGAAATAGAGTAACAACAAAATGCCAAAACCAACATTCGAAGGCTCCAAGCAAGCAGTCCATGCATCTGCTAAATGGATTCAAGTCACGCTAACTAAGCAACTAGCCAACTAACGAGGCTAATTAAAGTACATAAACATAGAAAGCAACATAATTAAAGTACATTAAACAATAAACATAAATGACTAGAGAAGTTGTCATTCAAGCACTTCTTTAAACGAGCAGCAAAATGCAACACAACAACAATATGTGCCATCTAACAAGCATCAGTAGAAATTAGAATTCGACAATATTCAGATGCAGCAAAAACAGAGAGGGCATACACCTGCCAAAACATAAAGCTGCAGTTGTAACTAACAAGCAACAACAACAACATCAACAATGCAAATTTCTTGAAGACGCTCAAGACAGCCTCTGATATGCTTCCTTAAACTATATGTGCCATCCCTCTTTGGATGAACATTATAGACTTGACCACAATGCTTGCATTCTATTTTGTGAACTTCTCCGTTATCATTGACCAAATATGTGAGCGCACTTTAGGATCACGAGGCATGATTGAACTTGAACCTTAAAAAGAAGAGAGAATCATAAGTTAGAATATAAAATTTTGATGATAAAATAACAAAACTATAATTGTTTATCATTATTACTAAACAAATAGAGTATTAAACTTACCACTCAAGTTGCAACTATACATCAAGAATGCTAGTAGTGCTTCCATTATTTTTCATATCTAAAGATAATTCGACAAAATATGTCATTCAACATAAGCAAGTGTAATATATTATTTTGAATTAAAACACACACAAAATATTAAAGCTTACCAAGTTCGAGTTCCTCAAGATACTCTATTTCTTCTTCAACACTAATAGGAACCTTCTCTTCTCTAAGCCAATCTTGAACACAAATAAGAGCTTGCACGCATTTAGGAGTCAATGAACTCCTAAATGAATCAAGACTACGGCCACCGATGCTAAATGCACATTCCAACACCACACTAGAAATTGGAATGGCCAACACATCACGAGCCATCTGTGAAAGAATAGAAAATCTAGGAGCATGTGCTTTCCACTATCTTAAGATATCAAATTCTTCACTAAAAGACTCTTGTTCTTCACTAATATAGTTATCCAACTCCGATTTAGCACCTCCACTTCCACGTCTTCCTTTTGTTTCTTCAAGTGAAGCTTCGTCCTTATTAATGATGCAATTATAGCTCTCCCACCAGATGTATTTGTGTTATCAGATTAAGTAGATATAGATGGAGATTGAGGACACGATCCCGATGAATACTTTTTTAGATACTCTAGAAATAAAGAACTCATATATGCACACATCATCATTTATTTTCTTCCCTTTTTCCTCTCCAAAAATTTCATCAAGTGCAAGACCAACATATTCAAACTTGTTACATGGATCCAAGACGGAAGCAATCAAATTATTTTATTCATCTTTTCAGGCTCACCCAATACTTCTTGAACTTTTCTTGCATCCGCTCATCCATTTTTCTCAAACTCTCATCCTCACTAATTAAACACATTTTAAAATGACAATAAAGTTGAGATAAATCCTCAAAATGAGCATTACAAGTGACATAACGTGAACCTGAAACTTTTTTGGTGAGCTCATGAAATCTTGTAAGAAACTTTATCACGTTTTGCACGTTCACCCAATCATCAGATTTATGGAGGACTTCCATTACTACCGTCTTCACAAAGATGAGAACAAAGATAAGCAGAAAATCCATCATAAAACAAGATGAAACTTGTCAAAGGTCTTTTCAAAGTTTTGCGCCGTATCCAACATCAAATAGGTGAAATTCCACCTAGTAGGAACATCCAAACACGATGTTTTGGTACATTCTAGCTTTACATGTGCACAACACTATTTAAACTTTAAGGTCCTTGCAGGCGACGATCTCACATACCTCACAGTATTTCTAACACGTGTTACAGAAGCATCAATTTCTTTCAAACCTTCTTACACAATTAGATTAAGCATATGAGTCATGCATATCACATGAAGATGTTTACCACTCATCATATTATTTTTTCACATATCTAGATTTTTATACAATTCTTTGGCTGTGATGTTATTTGAAGAAACTTTATCCACGATAACATTGAACACCTTGTCTAACTTCTATTCAAGAAAACAGTTACAAACTTGTCACGACACAATTACCCCTCCCAAATCATCGTGATGGCACCGAGTCTCTACGACTAGGTAAGCCTAACTGCGAAAACACATATTAAATAGAAGCAATAACATAAGACAAAATAAGTGAGTCTACAATGAAACATCGCCACTTGGCGCGTACAAATACAACTTTCCCAAAACCCGGAATATCACTTTAGCCACAAGCTCTATCTCAAAATAGCTCTATACAACGTAAGGGAATTTACATGAAAAAAATCTATCTAAATCTGGAGTGGAAGGTGACTTGAACGACTCTGCGGACGTGGTAGAATTACCTTTTGGTCTCCTAGAAGCTGCTGCTCGGACCCCTTGTCACGAAGCTGAGCACTGGTACCTGGATCTACACACGAAAAATATGTGTAGGAAAGGGCATGAGTACACCACAAATTGGTACCCAGTAAGTGCCAAGCCTAACCCCAGTCGAGTAGTGACGAGGTCAGGTTAAGGGTCTTACTGGATTTTTATAGTAAAACAATTTAAAATTTGAACAGAGAGACATAATAAGCTAAGGAAAATCAGTAGGAACAATGAGCTAAAAGAAAATAATAACAAGGAGCCCTCGACTCAGCATAACATATATCACAGTAACAAGTATGCAATGCAGTACAGGGGGAAAGCTCCCGGAATCTCGTCCGTAGTCTGAATTTATATATGCAATCTAGTACAGGGGGAAATCTCCCAAAATCTCGTCCGTAGTCCATATTTAAATATGCAATGCAGTACAAATACCGAATACAATTTTTATTTAAAACAGTTCAGGAAATATCACATGCAAAAATATGGATAAAACTACCTAAACATGGCACACATTTTAATAACTAGGGAAAGTTCAAGTAAAACAGGTAGGCATGTTATTTCCTAATCTAAACTACATAGTCAATACATGAGACATTGAAATAGGAATGAAATGATTTAAGTCATGGAGGGAAAAATGGATTCATAGAAACAATGGCTCGCGTACGTACTCGTCACCTCACGTACATGACGCCCAAAAAACATAAAACAGTATTAAAATAGCCTAAGGGGAAGTCCCCAACATAGAGTTAGGCAAGCCACTTACCTCGACTACGCTACTCAACTCAAAACCACGCTCTTGCCACGAGTATCTGACTCTGAATGACCCAAATCTATTCAATTCAATTGCATAATGTAAATATCACTTTAAGGAATCAAAATAGCTAATAAGTTCGAGGCTAATACGCGAAATTAGGAAAATTGCCCAAAAAGTCCCCCGTTCCCACATCTCGGAATCGAGTGAAAGCTACAAACTTAGAGCACCCATTCACTCACGAACACACTCGAACAAGAATCATCGAAAACCGACGTCAAAATCTTATTAAATTCTCGAATTTTCTAATTGGGGTAACTTCTTCCCATTTTCATGATTTTTCACCCAAATTCCTAGATTGCATGGAAGAAATTGCTATAGATTAATGATATACAAAGGAAATAAGGTTAGGAATAGTTACCTATGAAGCTTTTCCTCAAAACCCACTCCAAATCTCCTACACCTGAGCTCCAAAATATTTTTAGAAGATATGAATTTCAAGCCCTCGAGTTTGATATAAACTGCCCAACAGTTTACGCACTTGCGCCCCTTGGACCGCACCTGCGGAAAATTCATCATAGGTGCGAAAACCCACTAAAAGGACTGGGGCCGCACCTGCGGTCACTGGGCCGCATCTGCAGCTCCGCACCTGCGGAACCCAGACCGCACCTGTGAGACTGGTTGACCTTGACCAAGCCCGCACCTGCGAGCCGCTCTTCTGCACCTGCGGAAAGTCCATCGCAGGTGCGAGACACCAGAACCAGCAATGGTTCAGCTGTTTCCAAGTTCCAAAAATCACCCGTTGAGCATCTGAAACATCCCTGAGGCCCCCGGGACCTCAACCAAACTTACCAACCAGTCCTAATACCTTATCCAAACTTAGTCAAGCCTCCAACATGCATCACATAACACCAAAATCACCAATTATATATGGATTCAAGCCTAAGAACTTATGAAATTTCAAAAATCTACAACCGATGCCGAAGCACATCAAAACTAGTCCGAATGACCTCAAATTTTACACACAGGTGACAAATGATACAACGGACCTACATCCACTCTAGGAATTCCATTCCGAGCCCGATATCAAAATTCCACCTATTGGCCAAAATCGACGAAATTCTAACTTTCACCAATTCAAGCCTAAATCTACTACAGACCTCGAAAACACATTCCAGACATGCTCCTAACTCTGAAATCACCCAACGAAGCTAACGGAGTCGAAAGAGTCCCATTCTGGCCGTGTCTTTACACAGTTCCAACTACCGTCCGATTCTAAAGCTTAAACGCACATATAAGGACTATGTGTCCAAAAAATCTCCGAATTTCACCACTCAACGTTTCAACAAGTCCCAAAAGCAGAAATAGACATGGGGAAAGCAGTTATTAGGGGATCGGGGCGCTAACTCTCAAAACAACCTACCGAGTCGTTGCATTCTCCCCCTCTTAAGAAAATCTTTCATCCTCAAACGAGTATAGAGACATACCTGAAGCTGTGAAAATATGAGGGTACTGACTGCGCATATCTTTCTCGGTCTCCCAAGTCGCCTCCTCGACCGGCTGACCCCTCCACTGAACCTTTACTGACGCAATATCCTTTGATCTGAGCTTTCTCACCTATCTATCCAATATAGCTACTGGCTCCTCAACATATGATGAATCCTTGTCCAACTGGACTGAACTGAAATCCAAAACATGGGTCGGGTCACCGTAGTACTTTTAGAGCATGGAGACATGGAATACCGGGTGAACTCTTGCTAGGTTAGGAGGCAGGGCTAGCTCGTAAGCAACCTCCGCAACACGTCGCAACACCTCAAAAGGGCCAATAAATCTCAGACTCAGCTTACCCTTCTTCCCGAACCTCATGACGCCCTTCATAGGTGATACCCAAAGCAAAACCCGATCACCAGCCATAAATGCCAAATCACGAACCTTCCGGTCCTCATAACTCTTCTGCCTAGACTGAGCTGCACGAAGTCTCTCCTAAATCACCTTCACCTTGTCCAGGGCGTCCTGGACCAAATCTCTACCCAACAATCAGGCCTCGCCCGGCTCAAACCATCCCACTGGGGACCAGCACCGTCTACCATACAAAGCCTCATACGGCGCCATGTGAATGCTGGACTAGTAGCTGTTATTATAAGCAAACTCTGCAAGTGGCAAGTATTGGTCCCATGACCCTCCAAAATCCATCACTCAGGCACGGAGCATATCCTCAAGAATCTGAATCGTGCGCTCGGACTGCCCGTCCATCTGAGGCTGAAAGGCTGTACTCAACTCTACCCTGGTGCCTAGCTCCTGCTGAATGGTTCTCCAGAACTGTGAAGCGAACTGTGTACCTCTGTCTAAAATGATAGATACTGGAATACCGTGGAGGCAAACAATCTCCCTGATATAAATCTCCGCCAACCTCTCGGAGGAGTATGTAGTCAACCTAGAATGAAACTGATCCACAATCACCCAAATAGCATCAAACTTCTTCAAAGTCCGAGGAAGTCCAACCACGAAGTCCATGGTGATCCGCTTCCAATTCCACTCTGGAAGCTCAATCTGCTGAAGTAACCCTCCCGGTCTCTGATGCTCATATTTGACTTGCTGACAGTTGAGGCAGTTGGCCACAAACTCCACTATATCCTTTTTCATCCTTCTCCACCAATAGTGCTGTCTTAGATCCTGGTACATCTTCGCGGTACCCGGATAAATCGAATATCGCGAGCTATGGGCCTCCTCAAGAATCAACTCCCGAAACCCATCCACATTGGGCACACAGATCCGACCCTGCATCCTCATCACACCATCATCTCCTATAGTCACATCCCTGGCGTCACCTCGCCAAACCCTGTCCTGAAGAAACAGAAGGTGGGGATCATCATACTGGCGCTCTCGAATGCGGTCATAAAGAGAAGACCGAGCCATCACACAAGCTAAAACCCGGAAAGGCTCTGAAAGATTCAACCTCACGAACTGACTGGCTAAGTACTGAATATCTAAGGCTAAGGGCCTCTCAACTGCTGGAAGATATGCCAAACTCCCCAAACTCTCCGCCCGACGACTCAAGGCATCGGCCACCACATTGGCCTTCCCCGGGTGGTATAATATAGTGATGTCATAGTCCTTTAGAAACTCCAACCATCTCCACTGGCGCAAATTGAGGTCCTTCTGCTTGAATATATGCTACAAACTCCGGTGATCAGTGAAAATCTCACAGGGAACACCGTATAAATAATGACGCCATATCTTCAGGGCATGAACAATCGTTGCCAACTCGAGATCATGAACTGGATAAATCTTCTCATGCACCTTCAACTGTTTGGACGCGTAGGCAATCACCCTACCGTCGTGCATCAACACCGCTCCGAGGCCAATACTCGAAGCATCACAATAGACGGTATAGGACCCTGAACCCGAAGGCAATACCAACACTGGAGTTGAAGTCAGGGCTGTCTTGAGCTTCTGAAAGCTCTCTTCACACTCCTTAGTCCACCTGAACGGAGCACCCTTTTGAGTCAACTTGGTCATCGGTGCTTCAATGGATGAAAATCCCTCCACAAAACGGCGATAGTACCTAGCCAAACCAAGGAAACTACGGATCTCCGTAATTGATGGCGGTCTAGGCCAACTCTGCACCACCTCCACCTTCTTCGGATCTACTTTGATCCCATACCAAGACACTATGTGGCCCAAGAATGCCACTGAGTCAATCCAGAACTCACATTTAGAGAATTTTGCATACAATTTCTTCTCTCTCAAAGTCTGAAGCACAGTCCTCAAGTGCTTCTCATGATCTTCCCGTGATCGCGAATACACCATAATGTCGTCAATAAACACAATGACGAAGGAATCAAGATAAGGCCGGAACACACTATGCATCAAATGTATAGAAGCTATTGGGGCATTTCTCAGTCCAAATGACATAACAATAAACTCATAGTGGCCATATCTAGTCCTGAAGGCAGTCTTCGGGATATCCGGCTTCCGAATTTTCAGCTGATGGTAACCAGAATGCAAGTCAATCTTGGAGAATACCCTGGAACCCTGTAGCTGGTCGAATAAATCATTAATGCAAGGAAAAAGATACCTGTTCTTCACGGTGACCTAGTTCAACTACCGATAATCAATACACATACACATAGAACCATCCTTTTTCTTCACAAATAATACTGGAGCACCCCAATGTAATACACTAGGTCTGATGAAACCCTTATCAAGCAACTCTTGTAACTGCTCCTTCAACTCAGGAGGAGTTATACGGTAAGGAGGGATAGAAATGGGCTGAGTGCCCGGCAACAAATCAATGCTGAAATCAATAGCTCTGTCGGGCGGCAAACACGGAAGATCAGCTGGGAATACACAAGAAAAGTCCCTCACCACTGGGACTGACTCAACTGGAGGGGCATCAACGCTGACATCTCTCACATAGGCCAAGTACGCATCACACCCCTTCTCAACCATCCGCTGAGCCTTATGAAATGAAATGACCCTGCGAGGAGTATACTCTAAGGTATCCCTCCACTCAAATCTCAGCAAGCCTGGCATAGCCAGCATCACGGTCATAGCGTGACAATCAAGAATAGCATAATGGGGCGACAACCATTCCATTCCCAAGATAACATCGAAATCTACCATGCTAAGTAATAATAAATCAGCCCTGGTCTCAAAACCACTAAGAGAAATCAAACACGACCGATATACACGGTCCACAACTAGATAGTCTCCCACAAGAGTAGATACATAAACAGGGGAACTCAAAGAATCCCGAGATATCCCCAAGTGTGGAGCAAAATAAGAGGACACATATGAATACGTAGAGCCTGGATCAAATAATACTGATGCATCCTATGGCAGACAAGGACAATACATGTGATGACTGAGTTTGAAGCAACAACGTTGGACAGGCTGGAAGGGCATAATATCTGGCCTGGACTCCTTCTCTAGGGCAACCCCTACCTCCCCGACCCCCACCTCGAAGTTTCTAAGGAGGTGGAGTGGAAACTGGGGCTGGAAGAATAGCCGGAGGACTAAGCGGAGCACGTGGAGGCTGATAAGATTGTGGAGGTGCACCCTCCTAGCCATGGGAAATCTCTAATCACGTGATGAGTGTCACCACACTCAAAGAAACCCCTTGGAGGACGCTGCAACTGAGACTGAATAGGAGCTGGCCTGTCGGGTTGGCCGGAAATAGCACCTCGAACTAGAGGCACACTGGATACTGGCGGTGCATAATAAAACTCCTGAGGTCTAGGAGGAGCTGGAATACCACTGGCTGCTGGAAGGGCTGAATGAAAAGGGCGACCCACAAAGCCCCTACCGTGACGTGCTGCTGGTGCACGAGCTCCTGAAAATGGCCAATCTCTCGAGACCTCTTGGCCTCTATCTCCTCTCTCTCCCGGGCGAACATGCCCTCTACTCTCCTGGCAATACTCACTGCCTGCTGGTAAGTGATATCTATCTCCAGCTCTCTGGCCATACTGGTCTGAATACTAGGATGGAGTCCCTCAATAAAACGGCAAATCCGCTCTCTGACTATGGCAACCAAGGCTGGTGCATGCCGAGCTAACTCGCTGAAACGGACTACATACTCTGACACAGTCATAGTACCCTGGCGCAACTGCTTGAACTCTGTGTTCCAAGTATTCCTGAGGCTTTGAGGGACATACTCTTGCAGAAACATCTCTGAAAACCGATTCCAAGTGAGTGAGGCTGCCTCGTCCGGACTACTCAGCTCATAGGCCCGCCACCACTGATATGTCTCTCCCCTCAGCTGGAAAGCGGTGAAAGAAACCCCACTGGTCTCCACAATGCCCATAGTGCGGAGAATACGATGACACTCCTCAAGAAATCCCAGAGCGTCATCTGAAGCTAGTCCCATAAAAGTAGGTGGGTGGTAGTTTTTGTACCTATCGGTTCTGAGCTGCTCGGCCTCAGAAGCCGCTGCCCTAGAATCATGCTGAACTGGAGCCGCTGGGGGCATAAGAATATACTCCGGGGCCTGATCAACCTGGACCCTCTTCTCAGGAGTACGGGTTGCGCGAGTCTGTGCCCCTCCCTCGGCCTGAGATGTAGCGGGAGCTATCGGGAGTAGTCCAGCTTGAGCTAGAGTACTGAACATGCTCATGAACTGAGCTAAAGTTTCCTATAAGGCTAGAGCACCAATAGGGACCTCCTGTGCCGGCTCTCCAGCTGGGGCTTCCATAGGCTCCTCTGTCGCTACTCTCGCCGGTGCTCGGGCTACACCGCGTGGTTGTCCTCTACCCCGGCCCCAGCCTCTGGCGGCTCTGGCAGGGGGCTCGGGTGCCTGGTCGTTGGTCCTCCTAGTATGGGTCCTCACCTTTGTGGGAAAGAATAGAATAGAATTTTAGAATTTTTTTTTTATTGTTCTTAACAGTTACATAGCCTCCCGAAGATAGATACGGACGTCTCCGCACTGATCCACGAGACTCTAATAAACCAGCTTGTGACTTCTATGAACCTAGATGCTCTGATACCAACTTCTCACGACCCGATTTACCCTCCGAAGGCATCGTGACGGCACCTAGTGTCTACGACTAGGTAAACCTAATTGCGAAAACACATATTAAATAGAAGTAGTAAAATAAAGACGAAATAAATGAGTCTACAATGAAACATCGCCACTTGGCGCATACAAATACAACTTTTTCAAAACCCGGAATATCACTTTGGTCACAAGCACTGTCTCAAATATCTCTATACAATGTAAGGGAAGTTACATGAAAAAAATATATCTAAATCTGGAGTGGAAGGTGACTCGAAGGACTTTGCGGACGTGGAAGAATTACCTTTCGGTCTCCTAGAAGCTGCTGCTCGAATCCCTAGCCACGAAATTGAGCGCTGGTACCTGGATCTGCACAAAAAAAACATGTGCAGGAAAGGGCATGAGTACACCACAAATTGTTACCCAGTAAGTGCCAAGCCTAACCCCAATCGAGTAGTGACGAGGTCAGGTTAAGGCTCTTACTGGATTTTTATAGTAGAAAGTTTAAAATTTGAACAGAGAGATATAATAAGCTAAGGAAAATTAGTAGGAATAATGAGCTAAAAGAAAATAATAACAGGGAGCTCTCGGCTCAGCACAACATATATCACAGTAACAAGTATGCAATGCACTACAGGGGGAAAGCTCTCGGAATCTTGTCTGTAGTCCCAATTTAAATATGCTATGCAGTACAGGGGGAAAGATCCCGGAATCTCGTCCGTAGTCCCAATTTAAATTTGCAACGCAGTACAGGAGGAAAGCTCTCAGAATCTCATCCGTAGTCCCAATTTGAATATGCAATGCATTACAAATATCGAATACAATTTTTATTTAAAACAGTTCAGGAAAGATCACAGGCAAGAATATGGATAAAACTACATAAACATGGTACACATAGTAATAACTAGGGAAAGTTCAAGTAACACAGGTAGGCATGCTATTTCCTAATCTATATAGTCAATACATGAGACAGTGAAATAGGAATGAAATGATTTGTTATGGAGGGAAAAATGGAGTCTTAGCAACAATGGCTCGTGTACGTACTCGTCACCTCACATACACGGCACCCAAACAACATAAAACAATATTAAAATTTCCTAAGGGGAAGTCCCCAACACAGAGTTAGGCAAACCACTTACCTTGACTGCGCTACTCAACTCAAAACCACGCTCTTGCCACGAGTATCCGACTCCGAATGCCCCAAATATATTCAATTCGATTGGATAATGTAAATATCACTTTAAGGAATCAAAATAGCTAATAAGTTCGAGGCTAATACGCGAAATTAGGAAAATTGCCCAAAAAGTCCCCCGCGCCACGTCTCGGAATCGAGTGAAAGTTACAAATTTAGAACACCCATTCACTCACGAACTCACTCGAACAAGAATCATCAAAAACCGACGTCAATATCTTATTAAATTCTCGGATTTTCTAATTGGGGAAACTTCTTTCGATTTTCATGATTTTTCACCCAAATTACTTGATTGCATGGAAGAAATTGCTATTGATTAATGATATACAAAGGAAATAAGGTTAGGAATTGTTACCTATGAAGCTTTTCCTCAAAACCCACTCCAAATCTCCTACACCCGAGCTCCAAATTGGTTTTAGAAGATATGAATTTAAAGCACTCAAGTTTGATATAAACTGCCTAGCAATTTTTGCAGCTGCGAAAATTTCATCGCAGGTGCGAAAACCCACTAACAGGACTGGGGCCGCACCTGCGGTCACTGGACCGCATCTGCGGCTCCGCACCGGTGAGACTGGTTGACCTTGAAGAAGCTCGCACCTGCGAGCCCCTCTTCCGCACCTACATGTCCGCACCTGCGGAAAGTCCATCGCAGGTGCGAGAACCAGCACCAGCAATGGTTCAGCTGTTTCCAAGTTCCAAAAATCACCCGTTGAGCATCCGAAACATCCCCGAGGCCCACAGGACCTCAACCAAACTTACCAACCAGTCCTAATACCTTATCCAAACTTAGTCGAGCCTCCAAAACGCATCACATAACACCAAAATCACCAATTATACATGGATTCAAGCCTAAGAAATTATGAAATTTCTAAAATCTACAACTGATGCCGAAGCACATCAAAACTAGTCCGAATGAACTCAAATTTGACACAGAGGTCACAAATGACACAACGAACCTACAGCCACTCTCGGAATTCCATTCCAAGCCCGATATCAAAATTCCACCTATCGGCCGAAATCGCCGAAATTATAACTTTCGCCAATTCAAGCCTAAATCTACTACAGACTTCGAAAACACATTTCGGACATGTTCCTAACTCTAAAATTACCCAACGGAGCTAACGGAGTCGACGGAATCCCATTCCGGCCCTGTCTTTACACAGTTCCAACTACGGTCCAATTCTAAAGCTTAAACTCATATATAAGGACTATGTGTCCAAAAACTCTCCGAATTTCATCACTCAACGTTTCAACAAGTCCCAAAAGAATAAATAGACATGGGGAAAGTAATTATTAGGGGATCGGGGCGCTAACTCTCAAAACGACCTACCGGGTCGTTACAAAAATCTTTACCCATCTCTTCACCCTTATGACTAGTGATAGGGCAAAAATTTAGTATTTTTTAATGCAACTTCCAATCCCTATCAATAAAGTGGGATGTCAAACAAATATAATTTATTCTTTGAAATGAAGTCCATGTGTCTGTTGTGAGGCAAATTTTTGGTTGTGCTTCTCTAAAAGACCTTTTTAGATTTTGCTTCAATTCACCATAAACTTCATAACAGTACCAAATTCATAACAATACCTTGTTATTGTTCTACGAGAGGGAAGACGAAATAGTGGTTGAGCTATTCTCATAAATTTCATAAAGCCTTCCTTTTATACAAAGCTAAATGGTAGCTCATCAATAATTATCATCTCAATTAAATCCCTCCTAATCACTTTTTGATTAAATTTCCAAAGCAATTCTCCATTATTTTGGCAAGATTGAAAGTTTATCCTAGTTTGAATATTATCTTTATCAATGTTAGGTGGGTATTCTTTGCATCTATTCAAATGACTTCTCAATCCTGTTGTTCCATTCTTAGATGAAATTAGCAGCATAAGCTTGCTTATAATATTTACACCTTGCTTTATCGACCCCATTTTCCTGAAATTTATCAAAATATTTCCAAACAATAGATCTAGGTTCTATGACTTTTCTTTTCTTAGAATTTTGAGTATCAATTGTGTTGGAACTGCTATCATCAGTAATAGGTAAGCTTTCAGTTGAATCAACATCACTTACTCTACTTTCATCCGACATCTATACAAAATCAAAACAAATATAAACATAAATTGTTAAAACCAAAACACTAAATAGAACACTACAAGTAAAACATTACAATCAACACTATAGACTACTACAAGAAACACTACATAACACTATGTTAATCTTTAATTTATATTTTCCCTATTTTGTTTATAACAAACAACCTAAGTACTACCGAACAGGCTCAATGTTGAAAGATTTTGCAAAAGATTATAATTAAATCTTAACAGCTCCATTTTGAATTTTTGATAGACCATGTTTACTCATAAGTTTTAACTATCCATTGATTGAGAATATTAAGTTATACATATTTACTATTTGATTGAAGCGGAGAGGATTTAGGCAGTGTCTCCATGCCACGAGAACCAAGGAAAAATGCGTAATTATACAAACAAGTTAAACCTTTTCAGAACAGATTATAGCCGAACATTGTTCACTTAGCAGAGTAGCTTGGGTTTAAATCCAAAAAATTAAATCTCGCATGAGTGGACATCAACAATGAAGAATGAAGAAGTTATGAACCAGAATGAAGGTCAACATTTGTAACGACCCGACCAGTCGTTTTGATAATTCTCACTTCGCTCGATAGTTTGGGGACACAAGTAGCTCTGTATGATATATTAGAACTTGTATGAAAAATTGAGTTCATTCCAAGTTGATTTGATATGTTTCGGTGCGAGTTTTTGGAAGTCGAAAGTTCATTAAGTTTGATTTGAGGTGTGTTTTGTCGTTTCGATTTTTTTATGCATGATTTAAGGCCTCGAGTAGGTCCATATTTTGTTATGGGACTTGTTGGTACGTTCGTACGAGGTCCCGAGGGGCTCGAGTGAATTTCGGATAGGTTTGGGCTGTGTTGCGCTCATTTTTCTTATGTTTCGACGTTGTTTCTTCAAGCATAAATGGCACCACATTAAAAAAATGAGCTCCGATTTCTATTTTGATTGAAACATTAGATCCATATCTTAATTAAGGATCCATAGAAAAAAGAGTCGTCAAATTTGGAATTCGTATGAGGATTTTATGGTCATTTTACTAAGAATTGGGCTGCCAGATTTTTCAGATTAATTACGAGATTGCCACTGACTTTGTATTTAAAAATCTACACTATTTCCAAATATTCAAACCAACATATCTCCTTCATTATAAGGTCAAATGGAGTGATTCAAAAGCCTAACTTGAATGAAATTTCACAAGGAATACAATGGAGGCATCAAAAGAAAATTTTGAGATCGTTTGGTATGCAAAACGAGGCAGAACAGCTGGGCAAAAATACTTAATATCGAAAGTTTGTTCATTTGATCATATTTTGAGTTGGGGAGCTCGGATTTGGATAATTTTTTAAGGTGATTTTCATTATATGAATTGGGATAAGTGTTCTATACTATATTTTGATTATATTTCATAAATCCATCTTCGTTTTAGGCATTTGATTGATGATTTCAAAGTGAAATTTGGGGGTTTTGTCTAAAATTCCATAAAGTGAATTTTTGAGTTTTAAATATCGATTCAGAGTCGGATTCCGAGTTGCGGGACCGGGGAATTGACCTTTGTTGACTTTTTGTAAATTGTATAAGGATCATAACTTTGTTAATTGAAATTATTTTCTCTTGCATATTTTGATGTATTTAAGTATTCTTTGACTAGATTGGTCCGAGCGGTGGTGAATTGGGAAAGGAAGAGCTAAATTGAGTATTGAGTAGGCTGAATTGAGGTAAGTATCTTGTCTAACTTTGTGTGAGGGAAACACCTCTTAGGAATTGAGTCAATTGTGCTATCTTGATATGTGAGACCCGTGTTTGCAACGTGACGATTGGTCACATAGTTTATATGTGGTATTGATCGGTTAGATTTCCTAGTCTCTTTCCATGCTTTTGAGTAAATTATCATAAAATTTGGTATCTCTTTGTTAGACTACTCTCACATGCTCTATATGATGTTGTTAGTCCTTATTTGCCTCATATTTATTATTTGGCCTTTATATGCCTTGGTTGTTTTTATTGCCTTCATTATTATCTTGTTAGCTCTTAACTATTGAGTTATTCAATGATTACGCGCTTATCTGTTAGGAGTCCAAGTTGTTGTGAATACTTGTGTAGTTATCACGTGCCTTACATGTCTTGTTTCCTTGTAAAGGTTGTTGTATTCCTTTTGATTGTTACGTGGTTCCCTTGTTGCCGTGTACTCATACTTTTCGTTATAGAATTTCTTGTAATTGAGTTGTTGATTATTGTTTATTGATTTATATTATTATATGGTGGGAGTGGGTTGTATGCAATAGGAGGAATAGGAGTGGTATATATATTGAGGAGGAATAAGGGTGAATTGCTATTATAAGGTGGGACCGGGTTGCACGCCGCAACAGTGTAATGACCCGGTCGGTCATTTTGAGAGTTGGTGCCCCTATCTCCTAATAACTGCTTTCTCCACTTTTATATCTTCTTATGGGACTTGTCGGAGTGATTAGTTGCAAAATTTGGAGAGTTTTGGACACATAGTCCCTATGTTTGAGTTTAAGCTTTAGAAATCGAATCGTGGTTGGAACTGTGTGAAGAAGGATCCAGAATGGAATTCTGTCAACTTTGTTAGCTCCGTTGGCTGATTTTAGGGTTAGGAGCATGTTCAAAATGTGTTCTCGAGGTCTGTAGTACATTTACGCTTGAATTGGCGAAAGTTAGAATTTTGACGATTTCGGCCGATAGGTGAAATTTTGATATCGGGTTCAGAATGGAATTCTGAGAGTGGTTGTAGGTTTGTAGTGTCATTTATGACCTGTGTGTAAAATTTGAGGTCATTCGGACTAGTTTTGACATGTTTCGGCATCAGTTGTAGATTTAGAAATTTCCTAAGTTCTTAGGCTTGAATCCATGCATAAACCTTGATTTTGATGTTATGGGACGTGGTTTGAAGGCTCCACTAAGTTTGAATGAGGTATTAGGACTGGTTGGTGGGTCTGGTCGAGATCCCAGGGGCCTCGGGTGTGTTTTAGATGCTCCACGGGCATTTTTAGCCTTGTGTGTGATTGCTGGTTTTCTGGTGTGAGTGCAGCAAATTTTCCTTCATCGGGATCACGTGAGGTAGTCCATGATCGCGTAAGTCAATTTTTGGCACATCTAAAATTCATGCATCGCGATCGCAAGAAATGGGACGCGATCGCGTAGGGTAGGCAGCTTGACCACTGCGTTCGCATGGGCTATGTCGCGTTCGCATAAAAGGAATAAGGCAGCAGTGGAAAATTGAGTGTTTCTCTACGCGGTCGCGTGAAGGCAACCACAATCACGTAGGTCTGGGAAGTAAAGCCCCGCGTTCGCGAGCAGATTTCCGCGATCGCGTAGTATATTTTGAGGGCGCGTGTGAGTTGCTCTTCGCGATCGCGACTAGGTGTCCGCGATCGCAGTGAAGATTAATGCCTGGGCAGAATCTTAAATACCCAAATCGAGGGTTTGAGCCATATTTCATATTTTTAACTTGGGAGCTCGGGAAATTGCGATTTTTGAAGAGATTTTTACTTGGGCAAATTGGGTAAGTAATTCCTACTCGGTTTTGACTAATTTCCACGAATCTATGCTTAAATTCATCCTTTAATTTCGAATTTGGGGTGAAAATTTGGATAAAATTCTTAAAACGAGTTTTTGAGTTTTGAGCAAGATTTTGGTATCCAATTCAAGTGATTTTTGTATGGTTAGACTCGTGAGTGAGCGGGTGTCCGGAATTTGTGACTCTTACCCGATTTCGAGGCATGGGCCCGGGGGACTTTTGAAGCAATTTTCCTAATTTCACGTTTTAGCCTTGAACTAATTAGCTAGATCGATTTCTTACAATGATATTTATATTATGCAATTGAATTGAATAGATTTGAGCCATTCGAAGTCGGGTATTCATGGCAAGAACGTGGTTTTGAGTTGAGTAGAGCAGTCGAGGTAAGTGGCTTGCCTAACTCTGTGTTGGGGACTTCCCCTTAGGTTGTTTTGATACTATTTGTTGAATGGGCGCCGTGTACGTGAGGTGACGAGTACATGCACGGGCCATTGTTGCAAAAATTCCATTTTTCCTTCCATGTCATAAATCATTTCACTCTTATTTCACTATTTAATCTGCTAATTGTGTAGTTTAGATTAGGAAGGAGCATGACTACCTGTTTTACCTGAATTCCCTATTTGATACTATGTGCACCATGTTTAGTTAGTCCTATCCTTTGTCTTGCTTGTGACTTGTCTCCTGAACTGTTTAAATAAACCTTATCCGGAATTCATTTGCATTTCATACTTAAATTGGGAGTACGGACGTATTTCGGGAGATCCCCATGTACTGCATATTTACTTTGGGACTACAGACGTATTCCGGAAGATCCCCCTATACTGCATATTTACTTTGGGACTACGGACGTATTCCGGGAGATCCCCCTGTACTGCATATTTATTTTGGGACTACGGACATATTCCGGGAGATCCCCCTGTACTGCATATTTACTTTGGGACTACAGACGTATTTCGGGAGATCCCCCTGTACTGCATATTTATTTTGGGACTACATACGTATTCCGGGAGATCCCCTTGTACTACATATTTACTTTGGGACTACGAATGTATTCCTGGAGATCCCCCTGCACTGCATAATCATCTGGAACTAGGGGACGGTATCCCAGCAGATTCCACTTTGTGATATATTGTGTTGAGCCGAGGATTTTCTTTACTGTAAAACTTATATTGTTTTCCTTAAACTGTTTACAGTATACATTACCTATCTTTTGTACTGTTTTAAACTGACTATTTTAGAAATCCAGTAAAGCCTTAACCTGATCTCGTCACTACTTGACCGGGGTTAGGCTTGACACTTACTGGGCACCGAATGTGGTGTACTCATGCCCTTTCCTGCACATGTCTTTTCGTGTGCAGATCCAGGTACGAGCTATCAACCTCGTGGTTAGTCGCTGCTGCTGATTCCAGGAGACTGCAAGGTATTCTTGCCACGTCTGCAGAATCCTCCGAGTCTCCTTCTATTCTATCTTGTAGAGACGTTCTTATGTACTTTTTTCCAGTTTTTGTTAGATCTACAGTAGTGTTAGAAGCTTGTGATTGTCTGTGATATTCTGGGTTTTGGGAAGTTATATTTTGTATGAGCCGAGCGGCCAGTACATTATTTATGTCATTTCCCTTATCCCCTTTATTGCTTGCGTTTTATTTTGATTTCCCCGTTATAGTAGGCTTATGTAGTCGTAGAGACTAGGTGCCGTCATGACACATTCAGAGGGTAAATCGGGTCGTGACAAACAGGAGGAATAAATGTGATATATATATATTAAGAAGGAATAAGGGTGAATTTCTATTATACGGTGGGATCAGGTTTCACGCCGCAACAGGAGGAATAAGGGTGGATTGATATGGTGTAATAAGGGTGAATTATCATATTGATATATGGTGGGATCAGGTTGCGCGTCGCAAGATATATATTATTTACTGTTATTGTTATTGTTACGGAGGAATAAGGGAGAATTTTTGTGTTGTCTGGTGTGATCGAGATGCGCGCCGCATCAGTTTATGTATTTTATGTATTTTTCTCTAACTGTTTAAGTTATTCGGTAGTTTTACATTTCACTTAAAGATTGGTTATAGTTGGATACTGATAAGACACTTGAGTTATGTATTTATTTCTGCAAATTAACGATTTTCAAAATGAATTTACTATGTTACGTCATTACCTCTTGCCCTGTTGAGTCATTAGTAAGATAGTATTTTAAACATGAAAGAACTAATATCATGTTACCTTGTGTGACTTTAAGTTAGAACCCGCCGTTTATTTCGATTCATACCATTTTCTACAAGTTGTCATATCTTACTTCAACTAGTTTCTCAACTTAATCTTGTCAACCTGTCTGGGGTTTTATTTTACATACAAAGGAATTGTTATTATGTTTTTAACCTAATAAACTCTACATTAAATTCAATAGCTTATCCAATGTTGTATTTTATTCGAAAATGTTATTTTCTTTACTCAAATGGTTTCTAAAATAAACTCGTCTTTCTCACTAATTTCTTTACTTTGTCCAGAAACTGCATTATTACCTTACGATATATGAATGGTATCTCTTGAACACCTTAATTAGCATGTGACATAGATATGATGTATTGAGTAGCACGTGGAATATGCCGTGCAAAGTGAAATGGAAATGTTTGGGCACCAGGTGCCATGTGTGTTAAAGGTTTGGAAGTTATGATTATGTTAGGAGATTACGAGGATTGTGATTTTTGAAATGGTATATTAGAAATTATTCGATTGGTTGAGTTAACGTTGCTTTATTTACTTGAACTCATTTATGCTTCATCCGGGCCCCAACTATGTTGTTGATTAATTACTTGGTCAATTCTTGCTGCCATTCATGTTTTCCTCTTATTGTTACTACTGTTTGCAACTTGATATCCTTCTGATATTGGTATTACTTGATAGTCCTTTCTTGTTAAAAATACTAACTCAGGTCGTGATGGCGCCTAACACCGGGGTTAGGAAAGCCCACACTTAAATTACTAAGGATTCCTCCCATGCTTGGTTAAACATCCCAATACGTGCCAAGTTTTAAACTTCAAAACATTAATTGAAAAAGATAGCAAGCCATTTTTACCAAAACCAGTGAAAAAGAGGAATGAGCCAATATATATATATATATATATATATATATATATATATGCACACACAATCCAAACATTTATTCTTTATCGATTGCTTTTCGTGAGAAACTCCTTTAAATTACTTAAATTCCATGATCTCAGGGAAACAAGCTGCATGTAACATTAATTCACTAAGCATATAGTTCATTTCAAGGAAAACATTAGGCATGGTGTAGGCCTAACTACCCGGACATAACAATAATAGTCGCTACGTACGGACTCTCATCACTTTGCGCGTACGTTGCCCCCCAAACATTAACACATAGTCATTTAAAGCACCTAGGGGGACAGTTCCCCCTTACAAGGTTAGAAAGGAGACTCACCTCATTTCGAATCTACTCCACGGACCAAGAACGCGCACGAAACTCCGAACTCTACACCCGAGGACTCGAAACTAGCCAAATGTTATACAAATTCATCAATTTATGTTCAAAATATGGAAATCCTCCTACTACTAAGTCAAATTCGCCATTCTTGAAGAAATCCTAAAATCCAACCTCGGGCCCGCATGCTCGGATTCCAAAAATTTTCGAAGGAAACACTCACCCATAGCCTAAGGATCATTAATACATGATTTTACTTGATTTCATAGCTAATTGACGGGTAATTTTCTAAATTCTCGAAGGCCCTAGGCTACTACCCAAATTTCCTAAATTTTCCACTAATTAAGTAGTTAAATCCTACTAAAAATGCATGCATTAACCACTTTAAGATAGAATTTACTTACCTTTCAGTGGTTGGGTCGTTGAGCCCTTTTCCCAAGCTCTAAAGTGTTCTAATGGAGGAAGAAATGAAGAAATAATGAAGATCCCGTATTTAAGAAATACTCTATCTGATAGTTTTTCCGCACCTGCGGCTCAAGGAACGCACCCGCGAGCAAGGGCTCGCACTTGCGGAAATGGACGAGGAAGCCTGGGCCCGCACCAGCGGAGAGGAGACCGCACCCGCGGCTCCGCTCCTGCGGAACTTTGTCCGCACTTGCGAGAAATGGGCTGCCCGCTGGGGGTCGCACCTGCGAGACTGGGACCGTAGGAGCGGTCCCACACCTGTGACTGGGTAACCGCACCTACGGTCAACACCAGAACAGGTGCACTAGCAGCTATTTCAGCTATTTTTTGGCCTCGTGTGGTGTTCGGGAGGCACCTAGGCCCACCCGAGCCCCCGTCCGAATATACCAACAAGTCTCAAATCATAATACGGACTCGCTCGAGCCTTTGGAATACCCAAAACAACGCTAAAACTCAAAATCACACCTCAAAACCCCTAGAACCAAACTTAGGAACTTTAAGTTTTCTTGACTTCACTAACAACGCGCCGAACCGACCTACAATACTCGGAATGACACCAAATTTTGCAGCCAAGTCATAAATGACATAACGGAACTACTCCCGGTCTCGGAATTCCGTTCGGACCTCGATAATTCAAAAACACGTCCCAAACCACCATAGGAACCTAAGGAACTCTTATTTCAATATTTGGCGCCGAAACGCTCCCGGGTCATCCAAAACCCATTCCGAACATACGCCCAAGTCCGAAATCATCATACGAAGCTACCGGAACCATCGAAACTCGATTCCGAGGTTGTTTACCCAAAATGTTGACCGAAGTCAAACTTGGCCTTAAAGGCCAACCTTAAGGAACCAAGTGTTCATATAGCACTCTAAACACTTTCGAATCCCGGACCACCCGCCCCCGTAAGTCATAAATCACAATAAGCCGCTATGGGAAATTTCATTTAGGGGAACGGGATCTGATAACGCAAAATGACCAGTCGGGTCGTTACATTCTCCACCTCTTAAACAAACATTCGTCCTCGAACGGGTCTAGAATCATACCTGAAGTGCTGAATAAGTGTGCATATCCGCTCCGCATGTCCTCCTTGGACTCCCAGGTCGCCTTCTCAACTGGTTGGCCCTTCTACTGGACCTTTACGATAGAAACTCTCTTGGACCTCAACTGGCAGTCCTGTCTATCAATAATAGAACTGGATCCTCCTCGTAGCCCAACCTCTCATCCAATTGAATAGTGCTGAAATGAACCACGTGAGAGATGTCGGCGTGGTACCTCTGGAGCATGGATACATGAAAACCTGGATGAACTCCTAATAAACTGGGAGGCAAGGCCAGCTCATAAGCAACCTCCCCAACTCGCCTCAACACCTCGAAGGGACCTTTAAACCTTGGGCTTAGCTTGCCCTTCTTCCCAAACCTCATAATACCCTTCATAGGCGAGACTTTCAACAGGACCCTATCCCCCTCCATAAATGATACATCACGCGCCCTCTAATCCGCGTAACTCTTCTGTCTGGACTATGCTGTGCGAAGCCTCTCCTGAATCAACTTCACTTTCTCCAAAGCATCCCTCACCAGGTCGGCGCCATATAACTTAGCCTCTCCAGGCTCAAACCACCCGATAGGAGAACGACATCGCCGACAATACAAAACCTCAAATGGTTCCATCTCAATGCTAGACTGATAACTATTCTTACAAAGGCAAGAACTAGTCCCATTGACCTCCGAAGTCAATCACATATGGCCTGAGCATGTCCTCCAATATCTGAACTGTACGCTCCGACTGACCATCAGTCTGAGGGTGAAATGTTGTGCTGAGGTCTATTTGGGTACCCATCTCACTATGTAATGCTCTCAGAAATTCAAGGTGAACTAAGGACCTTGATTTGATATAATGGACACCGGCACACCATGCAACCGGACTATCTCCCGAATGTAGATCTGGGCCAACCTCTCAGAAGTATAAGTAGTAGCTACTGGAATGAAATGCGCCGATTTGGTCAATCTATCCACAATGACCCAAACCGCATCAACCTTCCGCAAGGTCTGAGGCAACCCAACCACGAAGTCCATAGATGCGCTCCCATTTCCACTCAGGAATGGGCATCTGCTGAAGTAGGCCTCCTGGCCTCTGGTGCTCATACTTAACCTGCTGGAAATTAAGACACCTAGCCACATACTTCACAATGTCCTTCTTCATTCTCCTCCACCAGTAATGCTGCTTCAAATCACGATACATCTTCGGATCACCAGGATGAACAGAATACCGAGAACTGTGTGCCTCCTCTAGAATCCTCTCCCTCAGGACATCAACCTTAGGAACAATTAAGTGGCCCTAACATATCAGAACACCATCCTCTCCAATAATAACCTCCTTGGCCCTACCCTGAACCACGGTCTCTCGTAGCTTAGCCAAACACGGATCATCATACTGCCGAGCCTTACTCTCCCTCAATAACAAAGACTAAGCAACCACATGTGCAAGAACTGGACGGGGCTATAAAAGGTCTAATCTCACCAGGCGATTGGCCAAGGACTGAATGTCCAAGGCTAGACGTCTCTCTTATGGTGCAATATAAGCCAAGCTACCCATACTCTCCGCCTTCCTGCTCAAAGCATTTGCTACCCCATTTGCCTTGCCCGGGTGATAAATAATGGTGATATCATAATTCTTCAACAACTCAAGCCATCTGTGCTGCCTAAAATTAAGATCCTTCTACTTTAACAAGTGCTGCAAGCTACGGTGGTCCGTATAAACCTCACAGGACACTCCATACAAGTAGTGCCTCCAAATCTTAAGAGCATGAACAATCGCTGCCAACTCCAAATCGTGCACAGGATAATTCTTCTCATGAACCTTCAGCTGGCGTGCAGCATAAGCAATAACTCTCCCCTCCTGCATCAATACACACCCCAAGCCAACGCGTGAAGCGTCGCAATATACTGTATACATCCCAGAACCGGAAGTCAATACTAGAACTGGTGCTGAGGTCAATGTTGTCTTGAGCTTCTGAAAGCTCGTCTCACACTCGTCAGACCATCGGAACTGCGCATTCTTCTTAGTCAATCTAGTCAATGGAGCTACAATAGAAGAGAATCCCTCCACAAATCAGCGATAATAGCCTGCTAGGCCCAAAAAGCTCCCGATTTCTGTAGCTGAAGTAGGACGCGACCAACTCTGAACTGCCTCGATCTTCTGAGGATCAACCTTGACACCCTCTCCGGATACCACATGCCCCAAGAATGCCACGGAATCCAACCAGAACTCACACTTGGAGAACTTAGAATATAGCTTCTGTTCTCGCAAAGTCTGGAGCACAACTCTCAAATGCTGCTCGTGCTCCCCCAGGCTACGTGAGTAAATAAAAATTTCATCAATGAAGACAATGACAAAGGAATCAATATACGTCCTGAACACCCTATTCATCAAGTCCATGAATGCTGCTGGGGCATTAGTCAAGCCAAAGGACATCACCAGGAACTGATGATACCCCGATCTCAACTCAATCTTAGAAAACACACGAGCACTCTGCAACTGGTCAAACAAATCATCGATGCGCAGCAAAGGATACTTGTTCTTAATGGTAACCTTGTTCAACTGGCAGTAATCAATACACATCCACATGGACCCATCCTTTTTCTTCACGAATAGAACTGGAGCACCCCACAGCGATACACTCGGCCTGATGAACCCCTTAGCTAACAAATCCTCAAGCTGCTCCTTCAACTCTTTCAGATCCATACGGTACGGAGAAATAGATATAGGTTGGATGTCTGGAGCTAAATCAATGCAAAAATCAAAATCACGATCCGGAGGAATGCCCAGAAGGTCTGAAGGAAATACATCAGCAAACTCTTGAACAACTGGCACTGAATCAATCGTCGGAGACTTGGCAGTAGTGTCCCGCACATAGGCGAGGTAGGACAGACAACCCTTCTCGACCATGTGTCGAGCCTTCAGGAATGAAATAACCCGACTGGCTGCACTAACTGAGGAACCTCTCCACTCTAGCCTAGGTGACTCTGGCATGAATAAAGTAATTGTCTTGGCATGGAAATCTAGCACGGCATGATAAGGAGATAGCCAATCCATGCCTAAAATAATCTCGAAATCAACCATGTCGAGATATAAGATATCCGCTCGAGTCTTGAACCCAGAAAATGAAATCACACAGGACCGAAAAATCTGGTCTACAACCACAGAATCTCCCACGGGAGTGGACACATAAATAGGAGAACCCAAGGACTCACGAGGGATATCCAGAAAATGAGCAAATAAGACCAAAACATAGGAATAAGTGGATCCTGGATCAAATAACACCGATTCCTATCTACAACATACTGTAATAATACATGTGATCACGGAATCTGAGGCCACTGCATCTGATCTGGCCGGGATAGCATAGAATCTAGCTGGAGCACCGGAAGACTGAGCCCCGCCAGAATGAACAGGAGTTGGCTGACCTCCCCCTGACTGTCCTCCACCTCTAGGACGACCCCTGCAGATCTGTCAACAAAAATTCTGGGCATCCTCGCCCCGCTCACCCCCGAAGACTGGAGGGTGCAACCGAGTCCATCTATCCAATAACTTCTGCAGATCGTCGTCTGCAGCTGGCCTGGGCTCAGGTGCTGCTGCTACAGGCTGGGCCCCACCCATGGGTAGTGTACCCGGGGTATGATGTAATGCTGCTACCTGACCTGCAGCCTGGGCGGTAGGAGTCTGGGCCCCCCTCCCGCCTGAGATGTGGCCGGATCTGCCAGAAATAAACTAGCCTGGGACATGGTGTCCATGAACCGCATCATACGGCCCATGATCTCCTGGAATCCTGGCGTCGTCATAAATTCCACTGGAGCAGGACCTGCTGGGGGCACCTCACCCTGCTCCTCTATAGTAGGGTCCTCTGGTGGTGGTATGACTGGAATATCTTGGGGACGCCCTCGCTCCCTACCTCGGGCCGGTGCGCTCCCCCGGCCTCTGCCACGGCTTCGAACAACGGAAGTAGCGGCCCCTCCCGGGTCTAGAATATCGGATGCACGCGTCCTCACCATCTGTGAGAGAATAAAAGAATAAAATTTAGTAAACCATTGACTGCACGATAGAATAAAAATAAGGAGAGGTTTTCCTAACACCCTATAGCCTCCCGAAGATAAGTACAGACGTCTCCATACCGATCTGCAAGACTCTACTAGGTTTGCCCGTGACTTGTGAGACCTACATGAACCTAGTGCTCTGATACCATGTTGTCACGACCCAATGTACTAACTCAGGTTCGTGATGGCACCAGACACCGGGGTTAGGAAAATCCACACTTAAATTACTAAGGATTCCTCCCATGCTTGGTTAAACATCCCAATACGTGCCAAGTTTTAAACTTCAAAACATTAATTGAAAAGGATAGCAAGCCATTTTTACCAAAAGCAGTCAAAAAGAGGAATGAGCCAATATATATATATACAGACCCGCAAACCAAAATAACAACTATGTGTGTGTGATGCGTGGCTAGAATTCATGATTTTTAGCATTATATACCGTGCATTTTAGGTGTTGTAATGATAAAAATACACGTCATGTGTGCCTAATGGAGTTTATTTAATGCGCAGGTGAGTTGAAAATGGAAGCCGAGCTAAATGAGAGCATAAACGTCGGAAAATACGTGCAAGAGTCGAAAAGGAGTAATCCGGGACAAGCCTGGCGTTACCCAGGCGTTATAGCCAAAACGCCTGGGGTGGCCTGGCGTTACCCAGGCGTTATAGCCAAAACGCCTGGGGTGGCCTGGCGTTACCCAGGCGTTAGACCCATAACGCCTGGGTTGGCCTGGCGTTACCCAGGCGTTAGACCCATAACGCCTGGGTGCCCATTTCGGTGAGGTCCGAGTTTTAATGGTCTTAAGAGTTTCCAAGCCAAGATAGGAGTCTTTTAGACGGGTAGGATTTATTCCAACCGTATAAATAGAACCAAAAACATATCACAAGGGAGAGACGAATTTTGGGGAGCAAAATACACACACGGATTCATTGAAGGAGCAAGGATTATCAG